>JXOV01026677.1:301-13871 GCA_001014945.1 Clogmia albipunctata
TTGATAAAAATTAAACTGTCATGCTAAGATCATATAATACAATACAAAAAATAATATATACAAAAAATTATATAAAATGATCCAAATAGTAACAGTCTGCATGAATAGAAGTAACAACAATTGTATGGTAGCATCGTGTGCTTGCCCTAAATTAAGGTGTCTTATATGGGATTATTATGGTTTAAAAATAATCTTATATTTTAAATAAAGATTAACCAATATGCAATTTGCTTAAAATTATCATAAAAAGCTTACTTTAAATTTAAAAAAAAATTTACCGTATTTTATTCATAAATACCATTATTAATTTTTCTAAGAATATTTTAGACAGTTTTATATAAATCGTAATTAGAAGTAGAGGCAATATTTCGCACGACCGAGTTTTGAAGGTCATATATCCTAGTTAAAATTTTTAATTATTGTTTTTGACAAAGTTTCAGCTTGATATAGTCTTTTACTATTAATATACCAATTTTCATAGTTCTGGCTTAACCTAATCGGGATTTATTGATAAAATTCTGGTTTAGAATGTCACTTACTAATTATCGTATAAAAATACTATTAAACAAGATAAATCATCTAATTTGATTTTTATTAGTAGACAACATAAATTACTATTGAAATTATAAAGAAAAACTAAATTACAATGAAAGATATTGTTTTGGTGAACGATTGAAATTGACCCACTCAAGGTGTACAGCTTCATGCGGGTCGATCTAATATATTCTTTGATTTAAAGAAAAAAATAAGCATACAATTCTATGTAATTTTTGTGTATTTTATAGTTAAGCATAAGTAAAAACATTGAATATTTTCCAATAACTTATGTTTGTACTCCATTTAAAGATTTTATTTATATTGTATTTGAGATTGCAAAGTTTATTCTCCAAGTTTTTCTACTAGCCCAAACAAACAGTTACTCGAGACTAAAATTGCCAAATAGTCAATTTTGAATTATAGAGATAGGAGAACGAAGTGAACTTTCTCTCATGCTTTATTTAGAAAAGTATTTGCAAATACTTGTGCAGCAGCAACACGGATTGGATTCTTTGTTAATTATTCAAGTATTCAGTTTACAGTACCATTGAATACGTGCTCTGTTTCGTTCTCTTAAGATTTGCAAAAGAAACTAATGCATATTTCCTTGTTTATTATTAAAAATTATCCGAAAACCCAATCTATCTAATTACTATGATAATTTTTAATGTATAAGAATTTCTATTTCTATTTAACTACACCTGTTTTCAGTATGCAAAGGGTACGTTGAAGTCTAACCCTTATTCGATTTTCTCATACCCAGAAAAGTCAATTAAAATTATTTACTTATTAAACTGAGAAATAATTTTAATAAAAGCGAATTCTAGTTCAATTAGTTTTGTATTTTACAATGTATTACAAATTCGAAGAGCATTAATACATTAATCGGATTGGATTTATAAATCACAAAGCGCAGCCATATTTTGAAAAAATTATAAACGAACCCAGAAAATTCGACTTAATGATACTAAAAATATTTTGGTTTAATTATTTGTGTTGTGATTCTTGATCATAGATCAATTTCTTTGAAATTAGTTTACGCAACAACCGTTTCCAGTCTAGGTTTAAACTAGGTTTTTTTTATGAGAACAGAACCATTGAATGTGTCATTTATTTGCCAATTTCTTACAATTGACAATTGAAAGTCCGCAAATCATTTATAATGTTCTGATTAGGTAGCAATAATTCTGTAAAGTACATACAGACTCTCGATAATTCGATTTTCCATAGGCCCCAAAAATACTTCGAATTATCAAGAGATTGAATTATCAAGTGGTTTCGTTGCTGCTCCTCAGACTGTTCAGTAACTTTTTCTAAGAGAAAATGTACCTGAAATGTTGCAACAACAAATTTGCAATTTCGAATTGTCGAGTGTTTTACGCTGATGAGTTTGAATTACTTTGGTTTTGGTAAATAGCAGATGTTTCGTTCAAACACAAAATTGTACGGATTTAGTTCGAAATATCAAGAGATTTTGTAGTGGCTTCGGGAGAGGTTCAAATTATCGAAGGTTTGAATTATCGAGAGTCGACGGTTATGGTATATTGTCAGGTTATTTTTTTGTTATTATTTAACAATAGCAAGTGGTAACATATTCGAAGTCCATGGGTTCGAGCCCGCAGCGGGTAGGATTGACTGGATCCGTTTACATTCGCTATTAATTGATGTTGATGATCTCCATGTTCTTTATATTAATAGAAGGGAAATGTATTTATAATTATTATCCCGATTTCATTAGTTCTATCCGAGCTTTGAAAACCTGTCCGTTGAACAATTACAATTGGCGATTGTATTTTGTGGTCGAGTTGGTAGCGCGCTTGACCTATTCCCAGGAGGTGCCGGGTTCGAATCCAGATCATTGTCATCAGGTAATGCTTTTCCTAATAACCTTCTTTTCCTTTCTTTATACTTTCGTTTACAATTTTGTATTTGAAAAGTTTCCTATCCAAATTCTTAATTTCCCTATCTTAAACTTTCCTCGTCGAGTCCCAATCCATTGAAAAACACTGTTTAAGTGTGGAATGGTACACCATCGCTTAGAAAAATAGTACACAAAAACCAGTTTTCGATGTGAAACAATATTGGATGATTGGCAATGAGCTAATCACTTATTTCAATTAACAATAATTAACGAAACACAGTCAAAGCTTGCTTTGAAAGAGCCCTCTGTCCCCTTGTTGGGATGAAAAGTAAGGAAAAAATGTATATTAATATAATTCAAATCATAGCTTATATAATTTTGCAACATTATAAAATATTATTAAAAATCAAAAGACAACAAATAATATTAACAACAAAAATTTAATAATTTTTTTAAGCAAACGCATTGGAAATACATATTTATGATAATACTCGTGTTATAGGTTGTTAAATTTAAAAAAAAATCATTTTAAAACAACACATCTGTTACAACTATTATTTAAGTTGTTATTAATTTAAATTTAATTATTATCAAATTAATAATACATAATATTCTATGCCATCATTCGTATTTCCAAAACACAATTGTTAATTAAAATGGATTTCTAATTTCTACGTTAAAAATATAGTATGTGTGTAGGTTATTATGTATTTGCTGTAGTATTGGCAGACCACTTTATCAAAGCTAAACACTAATTCTCCCATTTAGGCATACTTGTATAGTTCCGTGCTACGGTAACATTTCCTGCTGTGCTTCAATTGCCTATATGTAATATTTACCTGGAACAATATAATCTGACCAACTAAAGCCTTCAAAAACATACGCCTGGCAATAAATGACGAGCTCTTGAATTATTTATTCAGCTTCATAGTGAATTTATTATCTGTAGTCTCTGCAAATATGCTCTAAACTGTTGTTGCAAAATGGAATTGTTTATAATCTGATGCATCCTGACAGGTGGTAATAAATTCGATAAAAATCCTCTGCACAGACGAGCGCAATTGATACCCGTTTACAGCTTCCATAGAATTTGTGTTGAGGATGAGCTTTTGTTGGGCGAAAAAAGTTCCCAATATTCGGATAAATGAATTGCATTTATGGATTACATTTATAGATAATTTAATTCGATTGAATAAAATTGAAATTCCAATAAATCTTCTTAATTATGTGAAATCGGGATAAATGCCGATTTGATGGGTTTTGGAAACATCATTGAGGTATCGAGTGCCTCGAAAATTGATACATGGCATCTCTTTGATGATTTTTCCGGAAATGGAGAAACGAGAGAAAGAAGGGAAAAATATGGAACTCACTTCCGGAAGCAATCAAATCCGGCTGAATTGTGACGCAAATGAATTAAATCAGAATAAGTGTATTCAATCCGCAAGATATTTGCACTAAAGTGGTTTTCCGAGAGAAAGATGGGGAGAGAGAAGTCGTCAGGCTTTTTGGGGTGACTTTTATTGGAAAAGTTCAAACGATTGCCATTTTCTGGCGAATATACAAACGTTTATATTGTGGTTATTTCTGTTATCCTTCTCTCTTCTTTTTCTATATTTATTATTATGAATACAAAAATGCGAATGGCGTTTTTCTGTTCTGTTCCCTGTCGTCTTCGTAATCATCAGTCGCTTCCTGGGACTTTTTTTTCCCACCAACCATCCAACCAACCACCCAGGCTGGCTGTCGTCTTTGAAAGACTTGGCCTGTGTGACGGACGCGGAAATGCCCGGAGCGAGAATTCAAGTCCCCATTGAATGGTGTGCACTCGAAAGGGGAGAAAAAGTGACTTGAAACTTTTAATTTGCGATACTTTTGGTCGAACCTGCGGGCGATTTCCAATGCCTGTCGTCGTCCTTCGACCGCCTCCCCGACCCACCCCTTGGCCTTCCTTTTGAGAAAAGTCAGCCAGAAAATTGAATTGGAATAGTTTAAAATTCGATTTCGCAAATTTAAAGCCAAAGTGATGCCACAGAAAGACAAATTATGGTTTGGATTAAAGGGATGGACGATTCTGTTTGGAGATAACAAAGACAAATAGGATTCGAATTGGGGTAATTTATCGCTTCCTCAATCTCTGGTAGACTGCCAGAATGCCTTCACCTCAGATTGAATATTCAAGATTCGTTTCAAGAAGTGTATACAACTCTTCTCTTTCTCCATTCCTTCTCTCCCCATAACGCCTGGTGCTGCTTCTGCCAAATTTAGGACCAGTTAATTAATGGTCCAACAATTCATTGCTCAATTGTTTCACCAAACCGCATAATGGTTTCTCGGGTTACACGAGTCGAGCCAAAACGAGTCGAGTTGAGTGTATCAAGTAGGCATTTCGCAGATATTAGGGACGTGTTGCGAATTCCGAAATCACCGGAAGTGTGTTCCCATTTCGGATTTTATTAGACGATCTTTTAAACATTTTTAGTATTATGAACAACACGCTTAAACAATTAGGTTGACTACATTTTAATTATTGTTGAAATGGTAAGACGAGTTTTAAAATGGTAACAAAAGGTAAAAAACTTTTGTTACCATTTTTGAACTGAGTTTAGATAGTTATAACACGTATTCCCTTTAAAATTCTTGAACAAGTAAAATATTTAAAAAAAAAAACATTGAGGCTATTTTCTTACAACAAATCAAATCAAAGTTTGATTGAATGGTAAATGATGTCACAAACTCCATGATAATAGACCTGTGTGACTTATTACTGACTTTTTTTCTGAAAAATATCGTTTTGTTGCCGTACTTTTTGTAATAAATACAAATTTTAAATATATTTATAATAAATAGTATTTTCTTGTAGTTCATTAATATATTGTAATAATTTACAATTCCTTTCTTTATAGAAGTGTCCTTTCGAATGATGTTTAATATTTATAAACCATTCTTTGATTTTTTTCCTTGAAGTAAGTCGTATGTCAATTTTAAATTGAAATTATTGTAAATTTTTTAGAATATCCTTAATTCTTCAAGCTTTCTAAAATTACTTTAAAAAATCCCTTTCAATTCCAATAAGGAACATGTGTAGTCTCAACCTCAACCAACGGGTTTTTTACGTTTCGTTGACTATATTTTTCTCAGTTTATTACTAGTCAAACTAGTTGTAAAAGTCAATCCAACCCCCAGGATTTCAACCCATGCCTTGAATAAATATTTTTAAGAACATACACTAAAACACATTTTATACGATTTATTGTGAATTAAGGCCTGAACTGAAAACTAATATATTAGTATATCACAATTTTTTAATCCGAATTTAAAAGTTAGTCTCAAAAACTGTAGATTCAATAAATTACTAAATTTAGTTATAAAATTAATTCTTGTTTATATTGAATGAAATCAGAGGTTTCTTGACAGGGCATTGTAGACTTGGGAAGCTTCTGCGACAACTAAGGATCGCTGAAGAAGGTGAATGCACGTTCTGTGGCGTTGGATCGGAAACCCCTATCCAACTCCTACAAGACTGCGTTGCAATAATTTCGCAGAGATGGAAACATCTAAGGGCAATAGGTCCAACTGCGGCGCAACCCCAAACCCTGAAGTTAGACCAAGTATTGGATTTCCTACAAGGACTAAAACTTATGGGCACACTTTAGGGCAGAGATATGAGGGAGCACAATAGATCTTCCGTTCAAAGTGCGGGATCACCTCATTAGAGTAAATAAATAAATATTGAACGAAAATCAATAATTTATGGTGTTTTTCTTTACATACTTTATTTTACATTTTCGGTAGGTATTTATATAAATGGTACAAATATAAATTCAATTTCCATGGAACAAAAGCTTTAAAATTATTATATTGCGTAGGTGTTTCCCTAATTCACGGTACACCCTTTAAAAAGTTTTCTATTCATGGACGAGGGCAACAACCAGCAGCGAACGTCTTGAGCTATCGTTTAAAATAAATCAAATCTGTTCAGACTTCCATATCAGATTGAAGGCGCGGTTATGGCTGTCAGTAATTTGGCGCTTGAAAAATGGGGACGATTTGGCCAATTTCGAAAAATGATTCATCGAAACGTAATTAAATTAAATGAAATGTGCGAAAACAGATGTTGAAACGGAAGCTGGGCGAAATGATTAATTCGTTTTTTGGAGTAGCAACAGCTCGCGACGAAAGCCCTATAATTATGAAGAAGCACTGCCAGAAGAGGCCCGCTCATAAAACTATTGAATTTTATGGCGTAACTCATTAGGCAAATTGGGTCACAACAAAGAGAGATCTAACGATGTTTATTGTAGGACGTGTTAATAACCGCATAATTTGCTTGTAATGGACTTTATTGCTAATATTTTAAGGATTCCAGTCCATAAACAGTCTTTGCTCAGCTGTGGAGCATGATTTAAGATCGGGCAGAAGAAACTCATAATCGGATACAGCTCCCTCGGTAATTTCTAATTTTCTTAAGCTCCTAACCGGAATTTATGATCAGAGAAAAGCAGCTCTATATAAGGAGAACGCAAAGCTCTATACAAAGGAAAAGTGAATAAAAGATTCAGCAGTTTTTCCCATCCTCTTTCTCTTTATATCCAATCCACTGCTGGCCTTAAAAAAGAACCACGTCCAAAGGGGGGCAAAGAAAAATTATCTGCCAAAACTAACCTTTTAATTTAAAAATTATTTTGAATTATTTGCAAAGTTGTGCAAAATGCACCATTTTCCTTAATGATTTCATAACCGAGTTAAACTGAATATGAAAAGAACCATGCTGCGTTTTCATCAGAAGCTCATCAACGGAAAGAAAAATAATTTGTGCAAATAAAAAAGCGAAAATACCATACATACTAATTCATAAATGAAAACTGTCGGAACAACGTCTCTTAAAAGCTCATTAAAGCACTTGGAATATGAATGAGCTTATTTGCACAATTTTATGTGTGAAGAACAACAATTTCCATTGACTTCTCGTCCCGTTTTTCTTGGGAGAGAGAGTCTGGTCTGTAAACAGAATGATAAATACAGCCAAGTCATTCATGTATACAAAACGTTTGTGAAATCTAATCCGCATTCAAATATGTTTTTGGACAGAAATTGATGTTTAAAAATTGCGGATTATTTGCTATAAAAAGATGCGATGGGAAATAATTTCCTTAAAAAGGCATTTGATGGGAAGAATAAATCCAAGCCGAATGACTTGGAAGCCATTAAATAAGATACAAACACACAAAGATATGTGTGCTTAAAAGAAGGAGCTTATAAAAAGGAAAATAATTGGTAAATTAAATTATGAATTCCTTTTTAATTTGCCCTTTTCATGTGTATTTAATGCCGAACATAAAGTGCCACAAAGAAGTAAATTCGCCAAGTGGAATGTGTGTTTTTAGGAAACAACATAACATAAAACGGAAGAAGGAGGAAGGGCAAGAGCGCAGCAGTGGGAGAACCTATAGTCACGTCATGTAGTCTTCACACATAATGTCGTACTTATGTATGTAATGTTCCGCAATGGCGAATCCGCTTTCATCTTGTTGGCAATATTTAAATTTACTTTCCTTCGAATTTCCTTGTGAATAATTTGTAATATTTGTAATTCAATTTGAATTTATTCATAATGTACTTTTTCGTGGTGTTCTGTACTCTATAGTGTAGTACATGTATATGTATACTCGTGCAAATACAGAGACCAAAATTGTTGGGCGAATGTTCAATTTGCATATTCATTAATGCAGATTAAATGCTGAAAAGTTTATAATTCAAAGTTGATGAGCGAACTTCAGTTTTGATTACATGGAGAGAACGGATGATAAAATGTAATTTTTTAGTTGGTAATTAGAGAGAATTATTATGTTTGTTATTAAAATGGAAATGATTCTATTATTTACTTTACAATAGTTGAGGTTTTCATTACTTTGAGAGGAATAAATACGTGTAATCCGATTTTAGACGGATAAAGCTCAATCCACCAGACGTCCCCACTGTTTCAGTGAAAGCAAAGAATTACAATTAATTGTTAATTTTTGACCACTGTAAATAACAATTACAATGTTTTCGAAATTTAATCAAATAATAAATCCTTTCCACAATATTCCCTGATGACAAAAATAAATTACTCCACTCGCATACGTGCAAATATTGATTAACAATTGTGAACAAACGTGCACCTTTGGCACACTTTCTCCACTTCCCCATTTTTGACACGGCTGGAGAATAAATAGCGCCGACAAACATATTTCACCCATAAGTACACGATTTGTCGTTAAAGTTTTCGTTACAATTTGTGGACATAAATTGAAACTTTCTAAAGTTCTAAGCCACAACGACGGTGGCAAGAATATATGGAGGTGTAATTCAATATCAACGTTCCTTACGTCTCTTTCACTCCTTACCTCAACTTACCTCTCACTATACATACTACATTCAAGTTTAAGGCATTTGTTCACAACGACCTACCCTCACCCCATTCCTCTTCTCATTTCCTTTTCTTCTTATTCATCTACTTTCTCCCTCCAGGTCGTAACGAATTCATTTAGCGGAAATTTATGAATTTCCAACTTTATTGACGAAACGCTCAAGAGATTTGTGTTGGATGAAAGTGCCTGGAAATACTTAAAATGTCTTGTGTTTTTAAGCTCAATGTGATTGAAGTATAATAAACTAGTTACACGATATTCAACTATTTTCGGAATATTTCAAAGTAAATATTTCTATAGAATGTGCTCGGAAAAGTTCCAAGAAAAACCTAATACATATAAACTTATTTCTAAGAATAATTATACAACTTTTTATTACAACTTTCTTCAAAGTGTTTATAATTGTGTTTATTCAAAGCAATTCATTGTGCCTAAATAAAAACTGTTCAAATTCGTATTACTTCGCAAGTTTTAATTTTCTTTTATGACCAAAAGGTTCCAATTTCAACAAAATGCTATCTATAACTGGATTTTAAAATTTAATACAAAATGAACATGAAAAATCAGTTGTGGGCGAATTATTTGCCAATATGGTAATGTTGAATTATACTATTCTCTAAAATTTGTTTGTTTTTTATTTAATATTTTAAAAAAAATAAAAGAAATCAACTGTTTCAATTGAAACAAACAATTCAGTTTTATAAACTTGCATATTCCTATATAGATTTCAATGAAATGGAATAAGGATATACTTTTAAAAAAATACAAGATCAGTCGCTTATTAGAAACACCTCTGGAACATAATGATATGCTTCAAATATACGATTGTTTCAATACAGCCACTGATTCCTAACCTATTTGAGTATTTGATTTCGACATTTTGTTTCTATAGACCAATTGTTTCAGTGCGCGGTTTGTATAAGCAGCTTCTACTTTATTCTTAAGTATTTATGGGGTTTAGTTGCATAAAATTGATATATATGCATTGACTGCATGTAGTCTTATTCTTATTTGTACAAAATAAGTAAATAAGACTCATTCTAATTTTGAGACTGAATAATTTTTTTATTGAAACATAAGTTGGAAAGAAATTCAAATATTTTACTGGTTAGATTTTTATATTAATTTGTTCAAAATTCATAAATTCGTGTTTAAACACGGTCTATAAAATTTATTTATGTATTTTTGTTGCATAAAATTGATATTATGACACTCAAATTTGTTCTGTGAAAGATGTTATTATAGTACAAGTGCTTGAAAGAATTCTTTAAAGCACTATTGCTTTTTCTTTATTATTAATCTGTGACTTTCGTGAAAGAAATCCATAAATTTATATTGCCGTCAGTTTCGTTGTGTATGGTTTAAGAGAAGATATAGCTTTCTGCATAAAATTTTGTATGAAACACGGTCGATAAGCAATTGACCTTGTTGTATAAATAACTATTAAAATACGCAATTTCTTCAAAACATAAATATAGTGTGATTATATTCTTGGGTTAAATAGAGCCTTACTTTTTGATTTAGTCCAATAAAGATTAAAATTATTTACGAACTCAAATATTGAAATACTTTGATTCTTTTGAAAATTATGTGCTCATCTTCTAAAATTATTAAGAAAATGGTCTCATTAACAAGTACTTTTATACAACGGTCTTAATAATTAATAAAACATGGAAGACAAACACGACTTGTTGCATAAAGCAATTAAGAAAGGGAGACAGATAGTTTATGTACTACTTAATAACTAATAAATCATTGAAACGTATCGTTCTGCCAAATGTCGAGAAAAATAAAGTGCTTATTTTTAATGCCATCACTCTATGTATAGGTATTTACTGTTTTTTGAGTTTCTGCAGTGGAAGCCTTCCTCCACTTGTTTGCTCTGAACAGAGTGGGTGGGTGGAAAGGAGAGGGTTTTCAGTTGATGGTCTTTATAACAACATTTCATTACTTTCAATTTTCCTCGTATAATTTTATAACTGTTTGTGCTGGAGCTTGGAAATGAGGTGGAGTAGAAGAATAAGTAGAAAGAGGTTGAGGGTGGCAGAAGGGATGATTGCTGGTGAAAGAGCCCCGTCTGCTTCGGGGGTTTCAGTTGTTAATATTTTTTTGATACTTTACCGTCTAATATTATGGCCAAAGTAGGCGACCAGAGGTTGGACGGGGATGAATGGCCAACTGTATAATGGCGATTGGTATAGATTAAAGACTGGCGCAGTCATCATCATTATTCCCATAGAAATATGCGATGCACAGAGGTATTTTAAGCCGGTTCTATTTGTCATTATGTACCATAATTTATTTGGAAATAACTTGTGAAGAGGTTTAAATATGTATTTTATAACACTAGTTATCTTTAAGTTGGTTTTTGAATTTTGATTCTCATTACTGATTCGCAACTGTAATCTTTAATTGTAATAATGAATAAAAAAATAATAGTTTGTTGAGTTAAACAAACTACGATGGGCAGGCCATGTATCCTAGACGGAAGAAAACAGAGCTCATAAAAAAACAATGGTAGCGCGGCTAACAGTAAAGACCACAATAGACAGGCCCAGGAAACGATTCGAGGCAAATATTGGTAAAGCAACACAACGTCTATTAGGAGTACGCGGTTAGAAGGAAGTGGACATCAACCGACAGCAATGAAGGGAAAGGATTATACAGGCAAAGCGCCGAACCAACCCATCAGTCTGTAGTGTAGGTGGTAGAATCTTTATTTGTATTTGTGTGTCGATAGAATTTTGGAGCTCGGCACGGCTCAATTCTGTTTGATCAAAAGATCTTCCGTTTAGTTATTTGTGGTTGAAATGGATACAAGAAACTATTAAGGGGAACCTTATAATGTAACAGTAGATTGTCTTGGTAATAAAAAATAAATTTAAGATGAATACTATATTCTGCTTATATTTGTAACAATCCTGCTATGCGATTGATAGTGAAGTAATTAAAGAATATTGAAAGTCAATTTGCCTGGGCTGTTTCAATACAAGAAAAATTCATTATATGAAGTTCTGTTAGTGGAGCCGCCTAGCAGTAGATTTTTAAAGATATTTAAAATGTAAGTTTGTAAGTGTAGCGATTATTATTATTATAGTAACGTGAAACTAAATATTAATTTAAATTTTTTTATAACATTAACAGATTTTTCTATATCAAATATCAAGCACAAATTTAAAATCTATAGCATCCAAAAGGAAAGGATTTTTTACTGAACTTAATATATTAAAAATAAGAGCAATTCATCAGAATTAAATCTTTTCTAAGATGGTCCTTAGTAGCTGGAAATTGGAGAGAAAATTAGTAGCTTCAAATTTCTTCTTAATTAACATAAATTAATGGAAAACGAAATTTTAAATTTATTCCAAGCTCTAGATAAAAATCTCTTTGTGTGCGATGGTGGCAGCGGTGGGTGGTCGCCAATAAACTTGATGTGGATTGCAAATTCTGAAGGTACCCTCTAGTCAGAGGTGGAAAAATACATCAGAACTTGAATAATAGTCCAATGGGGGTAGAGAGAGCGAGCAAGAGGGCTGAGCAAAGTATGGAGTTTGCTGGCAGTCTATTATTTTAAATTGATTTTCATGATTTTGGCTCGGCTTTCGTTCAACCGGAAGGCAATCAGAATATAGGTTATGGCCACATTTTACCTCATTTTCAATCAATCATTTTCGGTGGTGGAAAATTTTATACAAATTTCCCTCCCCACACCACTAATCCAATTTGCTCAATGAACAGTCCTGGCCACAAAGGAAACTTGAATTAATTTCCACACTCTATTATTACCCGACGACCCGGTTATATGCGAAATTAAACAATTACCTTGTGACAATTCTATTAATTATTAAGAGATACCAGTGCACTGAATTAACTTTCAAATTGATGGTGTTATAACGATACCATTAAATTATGATGTGGTAATCAAGATCTAATTGTCTATTGTCGGAATGACGGCTTTGGTTCAACATATTGACTAATTAAATAATTTAGAGGGTAATTGGTATTTAAATAATTGAATTTGCAGTTCATTATTAAACAATTCAAAGTATGTAATACAATTTCCACTTTATTGATAGTTGTACTTATGTAATGTGAGGTACTATATGATGAAAGACCATATTTTTCAAATAATTAGGTCAATGAAATAGTTATTTTCGAGTAATACATTTAATGAGTAACGAGAGTGAAAAAACGGAACTAAAGTAAGTTTTTTTATCATTTCCGAAATTCCAAACAAACAACTCACTTGTAATCTTTTTTAAACTTTGGCCGATATTAATAATTACTTTTCATTTTTATTTTAAAATATAATTTATGTACGAGTATAAAATATTATGTAATGTCTGACTGTTGAACTTAGAATAACAATTAAATAAAATATATAAATTAAATGTAAATTCAAGTTCGAGTGATTGATGAAGTCTGGGTCACTCGATCGAGACATGTTGATTTTATTGCCAATGCATTCCAGGGCATTGGCGCGGGATTGTCAAGTGGTATGGAGGAAAGTTAAATGGAATTCGATAAATTTCTTCGATCTGGTCACAGTGGGTAAATTTAGTTTAAGGGGAGGTTTTACTGTTGAGGTCATTAATTAAACCAGCTTATGGCGGAATAAAATTCTGATTTGTGGACAAATACATTGGGGAGTATTAGTTCTTTATAAGGTTGAAAAATAGGAAAATAGAATTTATTTCTAAGTGATTAACAACAAGCGTTAAATGGCTGCCGAAGGAGGAGTGGCTGACTTATACTCGAG
>JXOV01026688.1:575-16360 GCA_001014945.1 Clogmia albipunctata
AAAATTCATCGCTTAATGGAGACAAGCCCATCGCTTTAAAGTGACATTCTGTAGCCAAGATTACTACTACAAAGAGTTGCAAGAACAAGTGCAAGTGACGACAACTCAGTCTTTTGTATACTTTTATTCACACCAATCTTGACCATGTGCCCTTTGTTTATTTAATCGATTAAAGAAGTGAAGACTAAAGGAAAAATTCGAAGAAAATCTCCACACATGTTTGTGTTTGCCGATTTTTTTGGTTGACAAGACACAATACATGTACACGTCATTGACGATTGAATTATATTTGAATTATTACCAGATAAACACATATTGAACAATTAATGTTTAAAAAATACACTGTTCCAAGCACATATGACTGTATATACATATGTACATACTCGTACATATTTAAAAATCTTTATCTACAGATGAAATCCTAGTTTTTATTGACTAATTGCTTATTATATTAAGCTGAAAATACTTCTCGAAAAGGACGTCACATCACTAACAACAATAAAATGCTTGCAAAATCAGGGAAGAAACATAAATCCATAAGTTAGTTAGTTTACGGATTGGATATAGTTGGAATAGTTAAATTGAATTTTAAATAAGTTATTGATCAGTAAACATGATTTTACTCACCCTTTTCATGCCAAATGACTGAAATAACTTTATTTTCACATTTTAGTACAGAAGAACGCATATTCAACATTAAGAACTGAAATATTGTCCTAGATACTCATTACAGGTATTTATTATATTTAAAAGTGTGTTTTTATATTAAATTATTAGTAATTTTCTTCACAGAAAAATTCAAAACTGCTTGATAGATAGTTGATGACGTTTCACACCATCTTAAAAGAAAATGATCATAACCTTTTTGTTAATAAACCTTGATATTTATGAGAAAAAATGAAATTATATTTAAATACTGTCAATTTGATACTGATTCTAAATTATTTTACATATTCTAGGTAGAATATTAACTATAAATGAAACCAATATTTAACAATTATACTTGTAAAAAACATTTATATTTTGATTTTAATAAATGTAGAAATGTTTGATTTTAGGCAGGGTTGTGTGAAAAGCACATTCTTAAATAAAAATGGGTGTAAGAAAAAGAGTGTATCCATCAAATTTGAACATAGTAACAAAGTGTGTTAATCAAATTTCATCTGAGCTTCAAATTACATTTTTTTCTCTAAAATTCTATTTAAAAGAATCCGTTGGAAGTGTTCTTGATAATATATTAGCAGTTATTTTGTAGCACCATTTATTAAAATTTATTGTGTACAAACATTTTATTAAAAAAGTAAATATTGACAATTAACACGCCTCGTGGCCGATGTGGTAACGCATCCGGCAGTGTCTTCGGAGTCAAGGGTTCAATCCCTGGGCGGGTAGGATTGACTGGGTCCTTTTTCAACTGGTCTATGTGCTTTTAATTGACTAATAATACACTGAAAACAAATAGTCACCGAAACGTCGAAAACCCGTTGGTTGAGGTTGAAACCCTCCATGTTCCTTATAGGAATTGAAAGGGAAAATTTATTTTATTTTTTAAATATTGACAACTAGTGAAAATAGTCGGTTATCAAATTAAACAGCACATCACGTTTGAACTTAAACTGCGATTGTGAGCATTTATCGTGATTCTAGATAAATGCCAGTAAAACAAAGGACCTATTTTCCAATTTCTGAATTGTTGAAATACGAAATAAAAATAGCTAAACATCATTACCATCTCTGAAAATAAGCTGATAAATTGAAAATGAAATTATAATGAATATTTAATTACTCGTAAATATTCTTCTTTTGTGCAGGCAGACGTTAAAGTGCTATAAATTAGAAATTTTGCAAATCTTTTTATGAGATGATTAGCAGCACGTGTATAGAGTTGTTCATTCATGAGAAATGAGCTTTCATAAGGCGGTTAAAGTACCCGTAAATAAGTGTTTTGAGATTATATTTAAATAAAACCCACGATGAATGAATTTCAAATTTGAACATTCTTCCTCTTCTCAGCCATTTTGTCATAGTTTTTGGGTCAGTTATCATTCATGATAATTATACTCTATTACAAATCATAATTTTAACGGATTTGAATATAATAATGCAATTATATATTTCATGTGTGATTGATGCTCAATTAACACATAGAAAATGCTTTAAAAGGTAAAAAGTTATAAAGTTAATTCATTAAAAATTGAAAGTTAAAAATAATCATTGGAATAACTTATTCTTCAGTATTTTTACTTAAACAATGAAAAACGTGATAAAGTTTATGCTTTTTCAATTTCCAAGAAAAAATTGAATGTTATTGATTCAATAAGTTCTTAAATCAGTTTTGGGAATGGCGAAAAAAAAGATAAATATGTAGCAGATTTCCTATTGTGCAGAGGGATAACGGTATAACTTTATCTCCGCGAAGGAATATTTTTTATAATAATCTTTTGCAAATATTGATAATCCGAATTGTCGTGCAGAGTTTCCCCAATACTGGAGCAAGCTGGATGGTCTTGAAGATAGGGTCCGGGACTGGACAGGGAGTGTGAGCTCACAGGAATACTAGTCGTTGTTATGCCGACAGTACAAGAGTGAATTTGAACTTTAATTCAAATAATATTTACAATATTAATTACAAAAGGAAGATTGGAGATGAGCAATGTTGGATATGGAGGTGAAATTACTCCTCGGGGATTTAGTATGTAGTCGTGATCACTACATACCCTAGTCAAAACTTGATACTTTCAAGATTAATTAATCCTATACAAATACACTTTAATTGTTGAGAGTAATAATGTGTGTAAATTTTAAAATTCTTTGACTTCTGATTCCAGAAATATAAAGGAAGGGGAGGGTTTACCACGTAGTAAGACTCTATGTTGTCACAAATTTTTATAGTCCTTTAACTCTTAAGTTTTCCATTGAATTGCAAAAAAAAATAATATTCGTTCTGTCAAAGTCGTTTTTATAGCACAAGTGCTTTAGAGAATTCTTTATTATTAAACTAAGATCTCCGTGGAAGAAAGCCATCAAATTTATATGGTTGTCCGTTTTTTTTGTGCAAGGTTTTATTTATAGGTGGATGATTTAACTTTTTCAACGGATGAATATTTGAATACATAACTATTAAATAAAAGAACTATAACGGACCTATCATTGAATTACGACTACTTGCGAATACGTGGAATATAGGGATACAAGATATTGAAAAGGTGGGATTCATCTGGGTCCTGTTGAAGATGATCCACCCTTTTACTCACCTCACATTACACTAGTACCTTTATAAGTCAATGTCCTGAAAGGTGCCAACACATTACAATTATAACGCACGGTTTCGGGGAGAGAACGTTTATTTGTACTTGACTCGATCGCGGCAGGATTGTCTCTCCTTCGCGGCAGGACTGTCTCTGCTCGCTTTCTTTACAATATCCTTGTGCGCTCCTTGCGCTACAGTGAGACCTCGCTAAGCGTGTTACAGTTAGGCCTCCATTACAATATAATACTTTCTCTATCACTTCGAAAGTGTGCCTCGGCTAAACTAAATTTGAATTTTCAAGACTATTGTCAGATTTTTGTTTGTTAATTAATTTAAAATCTTGAATAAAACAAGATCGATAAGCATTATTAAACATATGGAACTTCATTAAACCACTCGGTACGCTCGTGACTTTACAAGACACTAATGTGTCATAAGCGTTTTTTATCGACCTATTTGTTCAAATAATTATTAAAAAACTCGTCATTTTAAGAGATCATACTCGTTAATTGGAATAATATATATTTTATTACATTCTGTAACAGTGGTCAATTTTCAATAAAAGAAGAAAAAAACCCTTGTATGTGAAAAGGTGTTCAAAAGAACAATTAATAATATTTAAGTATGGAATAACAATTTTGGTTTTTCATGTAATAACATTATTATGAAATGTTTCTTTTCTCGATCGAATTTCAAAGACATTTGATGATCTTTTAAAAAATAATTGTAAGAGTTTTTTTCAGACAAAAAAATGTAAAGAATAACAAAACTGTCTAGAGAGGCTGTGATCTTACGATTTAAATACCATAAGTCATGAATGAATATTTTAAAGTCCATTGCTTAAAAAAGAAAACAAGAAACTAAAGATCTTGAAGAGTGATCGACTGAAGAGAACGATCTTAAAACCAAAACCACCGAGCTACTGAACGGATCGAGTCCAAACGAAAGCGAAATTGTTGATCATCATGAAAACTTTACGCTCTTGGCGTTCTACCGAAACCTGTGCCTCGGCAAAACCGTACCGCATTTTTGCGCACTCTTCATAGCGAAATTACCTATAATATCTCTACTAGTGTAGTAGGCTGGTTTACAGAGAAACGTGATCAAGCTTGTGAAGCCAGCCAGCAGAAGCAGGTAGGTATCTCTTGGCGCGCTCCAACCACGACCAACTGATGCACAATAATGAAATTACTAATAAATGTGTGCGCGATCACGAAACTGGGTCTTGACCTAATTCGATCGGTACTCTCTTTAACGTTAAAAATTGTTTAGTTCGCTCACTCAAATGCTGAAATCGGAAAATGATTTCATTTATCGATAAAATCCATGAGACAGGAGGCATTTAATTGATCTGGCCATCATCATCCAGTCCACCAGTAACGAAAACAGCAGCAGCAGCAGAGGCGAGTCATCGGTGACCAGTGAATTTTTAATGGAACACCTTGATCACAATCATTCTTTGATCGTGTGGCGATCAGACTTTTTGTTTTCGCCATCATCACCATCATCAATGAAATGGAAATTATATCACAATCCGATCGACAAAACGGGTTTTGCTCAGAGTGTGCCATTTACTTCATTCCTCAAGTGAAAGAGAATTTGCAAGATGTTCGCGATGCACGATCGCGATGGTGATCTACAGTGTTTTATGACATGTAGATCAATTAGAAAGTCATTGTTTTAAAATGTTAAGAAGAGCATAAAAAGGTTGTTTTTGTTCATCAAATTCTTGACTGATCTTAATAATGGGCGGGAGATTTAAAAAGTGCAAATTCCACTTCCCACTTTCGCTTTTGACTCTGACAAACAGATTTGAAGGACCAAAGAAAGGTCACCATCCATTTCATCATAGCGGATCTCCAATGATTTTCACGGATCTTTCTCTATAATTTCAATGAATGAATGATTTTGTTCGGCAAGGTGATTTTGTAAAATGTGAAATCATTTTATATCTCTCTAATGAGTCGATCCTCTCTTGTTCAGCTTAAAAAGATCACTCAATTATGAATCTATTTAGCTAAGAAGAGCTTAATTTGCGTCGAGAGAGTCACGATTATGGCTAGTTGAATTGGATTTACCCCCATCATTGTTTTATTGACATCGCGTTTTCGGGCAGCCTGCTTCTGCCCACAGAAGCTCTCCGTAAATATTTGGAATGACGACGATCGCCTTTATGAATCGGCCAGTTTTATTGAATTAAAGAGTTGCATTGAAAAGAGAAGCTCACTTCCAATATATCGTACATTAATTTGTCGGCGAAGAAGCGTGAAAAAAGCTACGTTCAACACACACACATACACATGATCGTGGATCGCTGAGCGGTGGTGAAAGAGACACGACAAGATCAGTTAGTTGGTTTTGAGGACTTGTCTCGTCTCGACATTTGTTAAGCGGTGTGTTGTGGAGCGGCTAATGACCCTCACTGTGTAACGGGATCAGTTGTGGAAGGGTGTGTTTGATCGTAAAAAAGGAAGAAAGAGAGAATAATAATTGTTAGAATAAATAGTGCTATTTATAAAAGTGATTCTCAAGTGGTTGTTTTTGTGGCTTAAACTGTGAAATACCAAACCTCTTTATGTGGATAAATACACCTCTATTACACCGTTACCCCGTCCAGTCCAGTTCATTTCGCAATCGTCAACAGAATTAATTAATGCCCGCCAATTAGTGAATCAATATAAAGTAATATTACCGTTTTTTCGTCTCTTCAACTTTTGCTATTACTGTACTTTTTAAAGTGAAATATTCATATTTAATAAATGCGATTTAATTGGCAATTGCACACTGGTGGTTTTGGAAATTGGCATATTTTAGTTGGCCAATGGAAAATTATCAAACAAATTAAGAAACATTAAATGAAAAAGAAAATGAAAAAAGGACCGCAATGTAAACACTTTTGTTAATTAAACAAAAATACAAAATTGGACAGCAATCTAAGTAGCCAATTGATCGTGTCACCAAATTTGGCAACATCCATGACAATTGGCATTTTCTAATGGATGAGTTTTTGTTGTGCGGTATTGTGTGTTAAATTGTGGTCGGTTGCAGTGCTCTGTTTAAGTTGGCTGCACTTCGCAATCGATTGATCGCCGAACACAAAAAGCGGTTTTGTTATTTGATTAATGAAAAGTATATAATAATAATGGAGAAGGCAATAATAATAGCAATTAAAGTATAAAATGAAACGCTTAGAAATTTTGCGAAATTTTTTGTATTTGTGATTACCATTTCTAATATTTGATTAATTCATTAGGTTAATGAACAATTTATGTCTTCTGTATGGGGTAGATTGAAGAAGATGTTGATCGCCTTTATTGGTCAGTCGTCGTCTTTTTCCAGTTATTCAATTATTGTCGGATTAATCAAAGTAGGCTCGCGCGCGCAATTATTCAAGATGGCCACTTTCATCAGATAAGATGGCCAAATTAAACCGTTTAATGGTATTTAAACTTTTAATAGCGACAATTCGTCATTGTTTAAAGTACCTTTAAATCAATTTAAAGTGAATTTAGATGAATTGAATCTAATTCCATGGCTTTTGATCGTGCAAATGAAGTTGTTTGATTTTGTTTTTTTGTATAATCAATTTGAAATAAAAACGGACCTGCGGATCATTAGGCGGAAAATTCGGTGTGTCTTGAAGGGAAACACTTTTACTCTTACTCTCTGTACACAAGTTCAGGTACTTTTGGAGCAAGACTTTCCAAATTTAAATCATTGTTTAAAGTCGTGTCGTCGTCGTCGTCAAACTTGATTCCATCCAATTGAACGGCGACGCACTACACCAAATTTTGTACGTAGCCGAGGCAATAACTAGTGTGCCGAGCTGTGTTTTTGGCAATTTCACATCGCCCAAAGACATGTGGAGTGAAGAAATTGTGACCAAAAATCGTGATTATGCAAACCTAATTTGGCTCTCCACTTCAATACCTCCGCGCGCCACCAAGGAGAAGAAGGCGAAAAGACTGAGAGAGACATGGGCTTGGAGTGGTCTCGAAGACAAAAAATACCTTCTTTTAAAACCCATTAGCCATCAATATTGACTGTCATGTCATCCAGAAGCCAAGCATACATTTACTCGGTGCAGTTTGGTTTTTTGAATTTCTAAAATGCCTCAGTTGTAATGCGTTTGTAGTGGGATTTTTTTCCATTATATTTTATTTACCATATCGTTTTATAAATTCGATTTCACCCACAGCTAGTCAAGTACGAAGTGATAATTACCGTAAAGGTTCGATAATAATGCCATCGCAACATAATTTGTATGCCACACAAACCTCATAAGGAAATCATCAGATATTTTAATTACTTTGTGTAACAGATTTTTTAAAATTAAAATTGGACCAGATTTCGGAAGCGTTTAATTTATTAAGGGAGGTTTTTAAACAAAACGTTTTTTTAAAAAAAATATTTACTTTTGTAGGAATGTTTCAAGGCACTTATCCCACAAGAGAGTAAAGTCAGTTATTTTTAATAAGAAACATGTTTTAAAAAACGAGTCGAAGGAACTAGGGGTGGGGTAGTCTCAACCTCAACCAACGGGTGTTAGACTTTTACGTTACTGTTTGTTTTTCAGTGTATTAGTAGTCAGTTAATAACACCTAGACCGGTTGTAAACGGATCCAAAATATTATATATTTTTCAAGTTATGTTGTAGTGTTTATTAAATGATATATAACATTTTGTTTTCGACCAATTAACTACTGTATTCGGTATTAAATTATTTCTCTTATTAATATCACAATCATAATTTCATAAAAAACAAAATCTAGAATATAGAATTAAACTTTTTTCTCTTTTTACCAGTCGCCTACTTAATGAACTGTCTGTAAATATTATACATATTCACAATCAATATTTTAAAATTAATATAAAATCGAGTTTGCTTTAATCTGTCAATTTTTTGAATGATTTTAAAATTCTTTTTAGTTAGATATTTCACAATAATAATATAAATTATGTAAAAATGTTAAACCGGACCTAATTTCGATTTATAATTTCGATATTTACGTATCAAACAAAAGTTTGATTATTATGAAAACTATTTGCATCAGTGCCAATAATTCTATTTAAATATATTTAATATAAACTTTACAATTTATAATTTGAGGTTTTTGAAACAAAATTATTTCTTGAATGTCACATATTATGAAGTTCACAGCCAACTTGAACTGAGGTCATTAAATCCAAACATCCAAAATTGATTTGAATTCGGCATTGTATTTTAAAATTTTCACACCGTAAATAGTAAAGTTCAAATTTAAAAACCATTTGCAAATATTTGCATAGATACGTAATTTTGTAATAAAATGTCATAAATATAATTTATTTGATCAAATTTTATGAATACTAATGAGATGGCCGATTTTATGTCAAGCGTGTGCTGTCAAAAAGCGTGGAAAAGTCTATGGTACGAATGACTCAACCAGAAACTAGTTTCCAACTTTATGGATATCTTAACATAAAAACTAAATTTATTCAAACGTACAAATGATCTTTATAGAGTAATAAATGAACAAATACATTTTATCAAATGATCTTTGCCAAAATTGTTTTAGGTTATGTTTAAAAAAGTACAAAAAATGTTTAAATGTGTGAAAATTAGTTATATATTTACATAAATCGATTTTGACTACTTAAATCTCAATGAGGCGTTTGAAAAAATTAGTTAACATAAATTACCTAACCGAAAGTATTACACAAATTAATAATGACCATAATTATCAATGAAACATGATTAATTACACCAAAATTACAGTCCGAAATTCGACAAATTTGTGAAGTAGCGAGCATCGAGTGTGTGTCAAAACAGTGTCTTTATTGCATGAAGATTAATTGGCAGATTTAACATTTTTGAGAGTGGATTTTGAACACACAGCAGCACAGTTTTGAGCATAAAACCAAACCAACTTAAAGCTCAATAATCGGTCATCAACGGTATTCAATTCAATTGCGGCGCATACTTTGGTAGTTTGTTGTTGTTGGTGTAATAATAAAAAAACAAAAATGCGTCAGGTAGAGTATTAAACTGCATTCATTAAAATGCTTCCCTTGTTCGACCCTCTGTGATTCAATAATAAAAACCTGGCATGGAAATGTACTTGTGGAATGCTAATTTAGTTACATTTCGACGGACAAACAAATATGACGGATTAATTAAAATGCTGCTCTGGGTGTAAAGTAAAAGAAGAAAAAACCAATCGCATTGAATTGAAGTAGGCCTAGAAATGGTGAAGTGACAGTTTTAGTCTAAAAATAAAAGTTTTGTAAAGGTTGTGCCAATAAAAATGTTAAAACTTCGGTCCAATTTCCAAAATCACCACAAAACGAACTAAATTTAGTTCCGCATTCGTCGAATTTCGGTGTCTAATTTTAGTTTTTGTTATATCCATTTCAAGGTATGCAAGTGTTAAGGTGATTTTGGTTTATTTTTGTTTTTTACAAAAATAAATTTCCAAAAAAGAGAAGCAATTTATAAAAGTGCAATTGTGAAAGTGTTAGTGATCTCGACGGAATTTGTTTTTGGATAAAAAGCGGCTAAAGGAATTCTCAAAGGAGTCAAAATGATGTCATTATACAGAACGATCAAGGGAACTACAGGAACGTACAAAAGGCGACGAGAACGCAGGTATTTTTCTCCAAATATTTTTATCAAAGAATTTTATTTTACATTCAATTATAAAACACATACTTAAATAAAGCTGTGCTCAGAAGTTGCATCGAGAAATTACTAAGTGAAGAAATTGGAATATTGCACGCGATTTTTTCGGTACGATCGCGGTAAAATTTATTTCTTCAAACTGGTAAGGGTTTGTTGAACCCCGATCGCCAATTTAATTACCGTTTATATAATATACAAGTAATGGTGAAGAATTAATAATAAAAAAAAATTTGCCTCATATTTTTCTGAAATTACGAAAAATTATTGGGTGTCGATCAATTTAAATCAATTAAGAGTTTTTCCTTCCCCTCTTCAAACCGAAATTAGCAAAGTGGTGTGATTAGTCTACCAAAAAGCGATCCTCTCCATTTAATCGGTATTTTGGCAAGTGTTTTGTTTTTTACATATGAAGAGAAAAAAATTGATCGATCGACGATATTAACTTTTATTGCTCGTCGATCATTATAATTATGGGACATAATATTCTCCCCCGGAGGCTCGATCGCTCCAAATAAATACATCAAAAGAAGATGATGATCGCGATAAAACAATTATTACATTTTTATAATAGCCCCCAATTTATCAAATCGAAATGTTTTCGGGTGAAAATCGGTGCCCGGTGATCTTTCGGAATTCCTGTGACGGACAAATTATAGAAATTCCATGGCCTTGTCAGATTGTAACTCTTTTTATTATTAACAGTTTTTGTGGGTCTTGTTGGTCAAAAGTGAATCGCGATGAAAAGTGGGAACGATCGAAAGAGAGAAGAATTCTCATGGACCAAATTTGTTAAGTTAGGTCATGATTTAAATTTTGCAGTCTGTTTTGCTTAAAAAACCATTAATGGCTATTGTGGAATTTAAAAAAGTATAATTAATGTTACAAAATTAGGAGATTCACACATTTTAGTCAAGGCATCAATCACTTTTTTAAAATAAGAGATTTCAATTAATAGGGTTAGGTTTACCTTTTCGGTTTCTTAATTTAATTAAGGTTTTTTAATGATGAAAATTATTACTTATTCCCACAATAGTGCATGTTTATACAACAAGGGCTTGGTAATGAGCATTCACCGGATGTGTTGTCACAATTTGATATGGAAACCATAAGATGGAATATCGAAATTCAAGATATTAATGGTAGGAAAGCAGAAAATATTATGACCCATAATTAATAAGTAGTTAACGGATATATTCGTTATTAAAAATTAAATAAATGAGTTTAGGAAATCAATGAATTGGTGGAATTCGTAAAATAATCTATTATATAATTTGGTGAAGTTTGCATTCTAAATTGTGAATATTTTTTTTTATACAATTCTACTGAAAATTTTTTTAAATCGTAGTAGCCAATATTTCCTCTATAAATTCCTTTATAAAATATAGTATTTCATTAATCAACATCCGCAGATAGTCCAAAAAACGTGTAAATACTATACACAAATTTATTACTTGGTACCTAAATTCAGCTACTAAATATTATAATTTTTTTTATCTTAGTAGCTTTGAAGGAAAATATATGTTGACATTTTTCATGCCTCTACAATAAAGTAGACTATGATTTATTGATCTGTTTAATTTTTTTTACTTTAAATGACAATAAGTAAAGTTGTTCTTAAATGGTGGTCATGGATTCTAAATTTGGTTTAAATGATGAGTTTTATTACAGGCATATTAGTAATAAAGTTTTTGGTGCTCTATTTCCGTGATATATTTTAAAAGTTTAGACCCAAAGCTCTTTCCGCTGAAAAACTTCTTCGCTTAATTGTATAAAATTTTGCAAAAAATTGTTTGGTAAAACACATAATTAAACACTCGTATCTTTTTTTTCGTTTTCTAGAACTCTACTCTTATTTAATTATTATTATTTTAATATTATTATTACTATTACCCTACACGTTGTTAAAATAACTATTAAATCATCAAAAGTGTTTCTAAAATGCTGATGATGAAAAGTCGATTTTATATATTTATTTTATATTAAACTTAAATGTTATTTGAAAGAAAGCGTATATAATATATTAATATTAGGATTTTACCAAGATCTTAGGGCAATATCAGAACTCCAATTGTATATTTAAAATACTACCATACTGAGTAATGTTTTGTAATATTTTTGTTGTTGAAAAATTCAAATTTACTTATGTTCCAATATTAAATTCAATAACAGTTGTTCTTTGGCTTAGGAACTTCTTGAAGTACTTGTCCAAACAGTATTTTAGGTAAAAGCGTCTTTTATTTAAAACAAATCTTAATATACGATTAATTCTGTAAATAAAGCAAGAGACTAATTAATTGATTTATGAATTTATGGTCACAGGCTTTTTTTAAATTGGTATCGGAGAATTCCGCCATCTTTGGTAAAGATAAAGATTTAAAAATAATAAACAACTATATTTTTTCAAAAAGAATAAAAAAAATCAATGAATTATTGTAATTATTATTATTCTTTTTATATTTTCATATTATTTATTTAATCTATTGTATGAGTTTCTTTGGTAAAATTTGTATTCTATTTGGTAAATAATTTATTAATTATTAAGTTGGCTTCCTTGTAGTTCATATGAAGTATTGTCCTAATTGAATGATAAGTTTTATAATTTCTATTCCAATTTCAAGGAAAGGTTATCAGTTTAGGGTAAAAATATGCTTATAGCATACTCTCCTAATTTGTAGGTTCCGGATATATTTGACAATTTATACGAACTGTCCATATTTCTAACACTAAACGTCTCCTATAAAGTGTTACGACCTGTACTGCCCTAGTGTGCAGTGTAGAATGGCGGGTATGATTAACACATTCTACCATACAAATTGAAGTTTCTCACGACCGTCAAATTTGGAGATGTTTCACTATTAAATTCAATAACTTTCGTTCATTAATTTCGGAACAACTTAAGGTACTTACTTGTCCAAACAGTATTTCAAGTAAAGGTGTCATTTTAATAAACAAATGGTATAACAGATTGTTCATTCTGTAAATCAAGTACCTAAAGGTTTAGGAATTTTTGGTCTCTAACATTTAAAAATAATCAAATGAAATCAGGCGATTTCGTCCTTCTTTGGCACCCATTTATTGTAATTTTGATCTTGAAACATTAAATATTTCCAATAGAAATTAGGAGACTGAATTATTGAAATTAATTTTCAATAACTTATTGATAAAGAAATATTCTTAGTAAATAAAAACAGCATTAATATAGAAATCCAAATATTTCAATAAAAAATCACGCTAGCCCAGGCGCCTCTTTCGCATATTAATTATTAAAATTTTTTAATGTCAATTAAGTTTTTGCCAAAAATATAGAAAACTCTTCATCTGAAATATTCATATTATGAATTTGTATAAAATATGCAGAACGGGTTTTTATTATTTCAATATGCATAATTATGCATACCAAACTAAATTTGCATTTCCTAATTTTTTCATCACTTGAATACATAACTCTCGTGAATAATTTAATTAATAAAAACATGAATTTAAATACTTTTCGTTTCTATTATATTTAAATGACCTATTTTGGTTATGGTTTAATAATTATTTAATTGGATATTTAATGTTTTATGTATTTTAGTAATTGAAATTGATATTATGACACTTAAATTTCTTCCGTCAAACTCGTTTTTTAGTGAAGTGCTTTAATAGTTATTTATACAACAAGATCAATTTTTGAACAAAAGGGTTGTTTGGTCCACAAGCGTAGGCAGTACCTTAAAGTAGGCTTATCGACCGTATTTTATACACCATTTTAAGCATTTTTAAAAAAATTAATTAATTAATTAATATTTTTGGATTTCTCCGGTACAAATTCTAATATTTGGGTAATAGTTTTCATAGATGTTCATGTTTCTATTTCATAACAAAATGTTGATACGGAAGAGAATTTTTAATATTAAAATCCATAACTGTAATCTGAGTATGTCGAATAATGTTTGTCAATATTTAACAGTAGCTGCAATATCAAACTAACTTTTCGTATTAATTGATGAATTTTGTTCCGAAGGTCACAGTTTAATAATAAAAAAAAAGAATTCTTTAAAGCACTTGTGCTATAAAATCGACAGAGCAAAATTTAGTATCATCATATTAATTTTAAGCAACAAAAATGCATAAAGAATTTAATGGTTTGATGATAGTTTAAATTTAAATGGAGCGAAAACAACAAATTTTCTGAATGAGAAAAAACCATTTAAAAACATGAGGGAAATAATTTTTCAGTGTGAAAGTTGAGGGCCACAAGATAAAGTCTTCTCCCTTATTCCGTAGATTTAGCGAATTAAACATGAAGCAATGTGAAATAGAATTTTTAAAAGATTTTGTGTTAATTTGTTTAAAAATTTATAAAATTTTGTATGATATCTGGATAATAAGCATTATTAGACACACTAGCCATTTTTAAAATACTCGCTACGCTCGTGACTTTACCTGATAGTTAATAATGCCCATAACGATAAGATATTCTAGTAGAAGGAATAATTATTAAATTGTTATATTATAAATGAAAAAAGTAAAAGTTGAAGAATTTTTTTTGTAGAAAAAGTTTGAAAAGTAACAGATCAATTTACAAAAGAAACAGTTTTGAAGATAAATTTGATGTTCAAGCCTAACTGCTTATAATCTTAAGCTAGTTATTTATTCTTTTAATCCGTTTAACTTAACAAATTTGATGAAAGTGGCAAATTTCCTCATTTTCATTTGAAAGACCAGCTATTAAAACCATTAAAAAGAGTTCATTTTAAAACTCCTGATAACCTTTTCGATCAGGTGTCTCTCTAATGTCTCAACTACCTGTTTCAGAGTCCACCGAAAAAGCGTCAATCAGCCAACGCAAACACTTTTATCTGGCCACTCCATTTCTTTCATTCATTTAAGCCCCAAAGCGCGCACTCGCTGCCGAATCTCGAATCTGGGTCGACGACACGATTCAATTGAATAATCCACTGCCAAAGTCGGGTTTATTATTCAATTTTATTGCCACTGCTGTGCTTTCTGCGGTCTCAAGATTAATTTGTTGTGAAATTTCTGATAAGAAAACCTGAATTGCAGCCAACATTATATAGGCTCGATGGTTTTTTGTTAATAAATCAACATCGACGACGAATGCTTGTCCGTCCGAAAATTGCACAATCCGTTTACAATTTCGATTTATGTGAGACAAGTACAAGACACTTGGACTTTTCTACTTCTCACACACCTGGTGATTTATATAGTTTTACACCCAAGACATGTGTCCAACGGCATGCATATTTATGGGATCTTGAATTTCACAAATACTCGAAATGTATTCAATGTCAATCATGATTCATTTCTTCGAAAAGGATTATGAAACTGTATTTGGGGTAATTTCTTTTTCCGCGAAAAAACTTGACTAAATAAGAGTTAGTTTTACTTTTAAATTCAGTTTTTTAAATAAATTTCCTTTTTTACAATTCACAAAATTTGATATTTTACTAAATAAATAAATAACTAAATAAATTTAAAAGAATCAACGAAATTGTATAAACTTTTGATCAAATCTGGGCCCTGTTTCCCCTGCTCAGTTCTTTAACTTTACAAAAACAACATAGGGGAAATACGTATATGGACAAAATGGCATTGGGGGTGTTTCTGGATTTTGGCTATTTTTAGCTCGCATCTGACTGAGCTATCTTGAAGCCCAAATGCCTTTGACTATCCTGCCAAAATTTGAACGCATTCAGTCCATGCGGCTTAGTGCCAGGGCCCTCAGAAGTTTTCCCAGCGAAATAAGTTTTTATTTACATTCAGTTCAATTGAACATACTGGACGAGTTTTGCTAATTTACATATTATCCTGGTGCTTATTTTATCCATTNGCCCAAATGCCTTTGACTATCCTGCCAAAATTTGAACGCAT
>JXOV01026695.1:0-11569 GCA_001014945.1 Clogmia albipunctata
CCTTCCTTCTTGAAAACCGAAACTTAAAGCAAAATTAAAAAGGCTTAAATATATAACTCAATTAGTAGTGAAAATTTTAATATTTAAAAAAAAACAAGAAAGCCATAAATTTACTAATAAGTTTCTTTCAAATTTCGGCGCCGTTTTGAGGGAACCGTTCAAATAGAAACCGTTGTCCAATTTTTTTAAAGTTAGTTATACGTGAATTAAGTAGGAAGTACAAAAAAATTACTACTTATTTACTACATTTGTAGCACAAATGACTATTGAAAGATGAATGTGCTAAAGAGAATGTTAGTGATATAGTGTTTTGTG
Organism: Clogmia albipunctata; assembly: GCA_001014945.1. Lineage (NCBI taxonomy): Eukaryota > Metazoa > Arthropoda > Insecta > Diptera > Psychodidae > Clogmia > Clogmia albipunctata. Next base: position 316 of record JXOV01026695.1, read on the forward strand.
TTCTATTTCTTTGATATTACGAAAAATTAAGATCGATATTTCTATTCGCTTGATAGCTTCTTTCCTGAATTGAATTAGTCTTTAATTTAGTTCTGCGATGTCTTCTTATTCTTTACTTCATGCTTTGCTTATAAATAACAATGCAAATTATATAAAATTTTGTAAGTAACTAGTTCGAAAAACACAGAATTTTCTTATAGAAAACTTATTTTATTCGGTTTTTAGTATTATTCACGTATTTGGTTCAGTTTTCCTACACATTGTTTAAATAACTGTTAGTAAATGATTTCACTAATGGACAATAATTTTCAAAGGAAAACTAATGTTATTTTTTAAATATTATTTGTTTAAATTTAGTAGATTTAATAGTCACTAAAGAATTAAGCATCTTAAAACCAATTTACATTATTTCGATTTATTTTTGACATGTACAATGTCGCATATTTGAGTTTTCTTCAATAGTAGATCGCACAAATATGTTCTTATTTTTAAATATTGTAAAAAATTACGTTTATTTAATCCTTAAGAGCACAATAAATCATCAGAAATAATCAAACATTTAATAATTACCACATCAAACCACCCCAGGTTTAAGGTATCAAAAATATGTGAAATAAAAATATTTCATATCTTTTTAAATTTAACAGAAATTAATTCTATTTAATATGGTGGAAATATGATTAATAAATTTATTGTAAATTAGGCCAAAACGGAATGAATGGATTTAATTTATAGAAACTAAGACTATTTAATTTTAAACTAAAATTTGCGAAGTGGATCCTCATAACATCTCACCCTTGAAATAAAGAAAACTGAAACCATAAGATTATACAAAGAGAGGAAATTAGAAAAAATTAAAAATTCATTCAATTAGAAAGAGTGCAATTTTTGATGGGTTGAAGGAAACATATTGGGATCCTAAAAAGGCAACAAATGACGGAGGAGAAACTCGTTTCGCAGAATTTTTGCACATTAAAATCCACCACAGGCGAACGCAAACTGGCGATACAGCCTCCCAATATCGCTGCCATTTGGGACAAGCCGCCGCCCTTACTTATTTCTTATTTATTATGACGAGTTCGCTCATATTTAAGTAGTTGCGCTGCTGCCTGCCTCTACGAACCCTGTTCTCTGCTCTGCCTGCCTGCCTGCAAAGAGGCTGTGGCTGAGGCAAGAAAGGCACCAAGGACCAACCGGATGGCATATAAAATAATATGGGTAGCGGCGAAAAAATGAATAATAAATAAAAAACCGTAAAATAAAGGATAAGATTAACATCATCTGTGTTTTTGCGATTTTTTCCATTCGTCTATTATGCATCGCTCCACAGATGGGCTCATTTTTTACCGGCACAGAAGCAGTCCTTCTTCCCGAAAAGAAAAACCTTAATCAGGTTGAATTAAGAGATATGTGGATCAGGGTTCCGGTTTTTATAATTGTTTGTCGGTTCTATTTCAGTTTCAGTATGTGTATGTTTTATTTCAAAGGTAGTTAATTGAAACTTATAATTTATCATTATGTATTGTATTTGACAAATTTAAAGAAATCTAAAAAATTGCAGTTTTGATAGACTTTTACACACTGTTATACAAAATAATTGTTATTTAAGCATGTAGAAGAATGACAAAATGCTTAAGGTAGTACTGTATTGTACATAAAGTACTCGTGCATTGCAATTGTTAGTTCCCATGAGTTAAATAATAATTATCAATCGTGATTTGAACAAGACCTAATGAAATTTAATAACAAAACATTTATCCAATTTTAACGCTTGTCTTTAATATTAAAAAAACCTTCTACTAATTAGATTGATATAGATATAAAGAATTAGTACAATGCACAATTTTTTGTCTAATTTTTATATTTCTAATTAAAAAAGCAAAATTGCTTACAACAAATATAAGAGTGTATAATTTAAACCAAACAAAAATGTATTTTAAATTAATAGGAGTTTTGCATTTGATCTTAATATTTTTTAAGTGCAAAGATTTTCATTATACTTTACATTTGTAAAATAGTTTAACCAGAAAGTTTAGGGCCTTTGTAAAAATGATTTAATAATATCGGTTTTTGAGTTTTAAATTATCAAATCACAGAAAATCCGAGGTTGAAAAAAATCATTTAAATTATTGGATTGTCCCATACAGTGTAAATTGAGGTTATAGCCGCACTCGTTTCTCCTTGATATCTCTGGAACCAAAAAAAGCTGGATCTTCAAATTTACATACAACCTAAAGTTGTAATCTGTAAAGAGATATACCGCGGTATATCTCTTTACAGATTACAACTTTAGGTTGTATGTAAATTTGAAGATCCAGCTTTTTTTGGTTCCAGAGATATCAAGGAGAAACGAGTGCGGCTATATATTAGGTCCAATCAGATTTGCAAATACTTAAATCAATTTTGCGAGATTGCGAAAAAAACGAAAAACCGCAAATGCCGAAAGAGTCAGCATTATAGCCGCACCCCCTTTTCTCAGCTATAAGGTATTATATAAACAATCCATTGATGGGAGTAGTTAGACGATCCGAAATATATCCAAAATTGCGAAAATTTGGGTCGAGATATCATAGCAGGCCGGCAGTAGCTCACATTGGAAGTCTAAAAGCCCTGATTTCGAAAAGTGAAGAAATAGTATAAAAAATTTTGAATTCAATTGAATCAATGATGACTACCGAAAACTGGGCTCATTTTGCAATGTGGATGATAATATGGGCACAATAGAACAGCTAATAAAGTCACAGTTACGGGTAATATTTTCTGATATAGCGGNGAACGGGTTTTTAGGTTATTACGCTACGTAATTAACAAACGGCTTAATATATTCTAGCCAAACCATATTAAAATAAAGAATATTGATTTCTCTACATATTGTCCATACATAGTTTTACGCAAAATTGAGCAAATTAATTATTTTCTTTAGTGCCAAAATGACTCTCCTCTACCTCGAAATTTCAATTTTGTAATATTAATTTCAAAATTATGATATTATATTATTAATATTCTTCCTCGCGAATCGCCTTAAATTAAAAAAAAATGCCTAATTCGAATTTATAATCTCATTAAAACTATAGTTTATTATTTTAATAAACTTAAAAGTTTTAATTAAACGTTATAATTTGCTTATAATTTTTAATCTCACAAGAATTCGACTTCCATATCTGACCCACTTTCTGAAGATTACATTGATTTGCATCTCTTCCCCTGGGAATTAAATTTACGAAACTGTGAATTATGTAAGGAAGAGAATATTGGACAAAGTGGGTCTTGGTTAATGTGGCCAGGGGGACATACTGAATCAATGCTGGCGAAATTTATGCATGATTGGCCGGGAAGAGTGTTCATATCCTGGGAACTGGTGGCGAAACGCGTAATTAACTGCCCCATTTCGGCTTCTGGAGGGCTTTTTTTCCAATATCTAATTTGCTTCATCTCTGAGTTTCCAGTTTCTACTTCCACCCAGCTTTATGATCCTACACCCTTGTAGTTTTCACATTTTCCCGCGAGCCATCCTTATTGGCGAAAAATGGAAACACATTACCATTACATGGAAAATCCAGACTATCCAAAGCCAAATTATAGCCCAATTCGTGTGTGTGTGTGTGGGATTTTGATTCTGGCGAAATTGTGCCGGGGCTTATTACCATAACAAGGCAATGTTCAATCTCAATATGCATGAAATTCCTTAATATTCAAAATGCTGACTTTTAATTGAAGATTTTTGCATGGAAACGATTCTTAACTACCGAACGAGATTTCTTCATCCATTCTTAGTTCCTAATGGCTAGAGGGTGGTGTGTTCCGACTCTTCTACTACGCTATATATAGACACAGACATGTACTTTGGATTAAATACATGTCTTAATACCTAAGGATTCGGAATAGGTTGAACTAGGGTTCCTATTTATTGGTATTTCAGTGAAATCCAAATGTACAAAGACGCATTCTGTTCAAAAATCTAATTTACTATTTTAAATTTTTTTTACAAAATATATTTTGGTTGGTTTAAAATTAAGTAGAAATCAAAATAATACAAAATTTGAAATATTGAAATTATAGAAATTTCCAAATTTTTTTATATAGCTCATTGCAATATAAAAATTACTGACATTTTCAATCATAAGAACTAATATTTAATAATATTATTTATAATATTATTATTTAAAAATAATATTTAATTAAACTGCGAGTGAGAAGAATAGAAAATATAATCACGTGTAAAATCTTAAAAAACGAATGAACTGAGTTTTCTAAACAATACAGAGGTTTCATTTTGTACTTTTCCAACCAGTTTTTATATAATTTTTTGCAAATTTTTTTTTTTTACTATATATTCGTAAAATATGAATTAAAACAGGTATTATGGTAGTAATTTAAGGTCTAAACACATACAATTTAGATGGTATATTTTGAAAAATTGTGATTAACCTAAATTTTAAATCAAAACTTCTATTTTGTATATTTCGCTAAAAGTGTTGAAATAGAGGTTATTACTGCACGAATTTACCATGTCTTTTGACGAGGACAGCGAATAAAAATTGAGTGCTGTAATAACAAATTTCACATGTGTATTGAACGCTATTTTGTGACAATAACAGTTAATCCATAATTACTAATAAAACCTTTCACAACGTTCTTTTAAATTATGCAACAACTCACAACGAAATTTTCATATTTTAATAATAAATCTCGTTATGACAAAAATATGCAATTAAATTGGTGGTAAGTAAAACACCATGTGTTTATTAGAGTTTGATGGGAATACTCACAACGAAGTTCTCAACTTAAAATATTTCAATAATATTGTGTAGAGATTTCGTTATGACAACAATATATAATTTTATTAAACTGGTGACAATTTGCGTGCAAATTTTGAATTATTTTAGCACTCTGTGCAGTTAAGTAAATTGTTACAGAACCAATTTTCGATACGGAATTGCATAAAATTCAATTTTATTGTTTAGTAGTTGAACTTTGGATTAGTTTGTCAATTTTGTATATTTATACCATTTTCGATTGCAAGAGTTTTTGAATATTGCATAACTAAACAATGTGCAATTATGAAGGACTTTATAGAGAAAGCATTTGCTGCTTTGTTAATTTTTTTCAATAGAATTGTATAAAATATATTATCTCTGTTTTATTATATCTTAGTTTAGAATTTTGATAATCTAAATTACCTAAAATTGACATTTTTATATGAATGCATTTTATTTATATTTAAAAATTTAATAGTAGTTGGTAATCCTTTCACAACTGGTTGTTCCTAAAGGAAACTAGCTTAGGGCGAAAGGGTTTCGTACGTTCAACTTGAAATAATAATTCTTTTTCCTAATAAAATTTAATGCGTTTGTTGCAAAAAAAAATTAATTGCATTCTTTTACACTTGAGCGCAACTTAGCGACGACAACTTTGCACTAATTGGCCTCGTAATCATAACAATTCTCATTCTCAGTTAATCATTCCGATTTGTAAGTGATTTCGCCCCAAGAGCTTCAATTAAAATTTAATTAAAGTTTCGGTTCAGATTTATCCCGCAGACGCCGTTTTATGCACTTTTATGCAAATCGAGGTCTTTAGGTTAGATGAGAATCTTAAAATGGGAAAATTCTAGTTGAAACGACTTGGAATATTTTAATATGTCTTAACCCATTTATTCTCAAACTTAATGATAAAGGACTCTAACATTGCCCCAGATTTGACTTCGTTTTTAGTTTTAAGATTAATAAAATTAATGAATTTTTTTCCTAATGATTATCTTTAAACAATGTGTGGAAAAATGAAACATAATTGAAATGAGTTTTTTAAAAGATACTAATGTTTAATTATGTGTTTTTCCATATAGTATTTTTACAATATTTTATACAATTCGCATTTTTATTTGCTATTTTTCTGCGAATTTAAAAGTTAAGAATAAGAAGAAAACCTATAACTAAATATTATAGAATTTGTCTTTTAAACAACAATTAGATATCAACATTTAAGAAAATTGGGACATTTGGTCATTTAATTAAGAAAAATTTAATTGGATTTATAAATCAAGACCTGCTTTAATGTCAAAATATGTTTTTATGCAATTCCGTATCAAAATTCTTAATGCAAATTGGTTCTGTAACGGTTTACTTTTCTGCACGGAGTTCTGAAATAATTCAAAATTTACACGCAAATTGTCACCAATTTAATGAAAATACATATTGTTGTCGTAACCAAATTTATTATTTGAAAATTTTAATATGAATATTTCGTTGTTTCACAATTTGAAAAAACCGTTGGAAATGTTTTATTAGTAATTATCGATAAACTGGTCTTTTTTTTCAAAATTACACAAATAACGTTCGACACACATGTGAAATAGGTTATTAATGCACTCATTCACCTTATTATATGATAAATTCTTGCTGTAATAACCTCTATTTAACCACTTGTATCGAAATATACTATTCTACCAAGCTACTAAGATCTACAATCAATGAATTTTGATAAAAAGTACTAATTTTTTGTGATTACGCGTTTTTTGATTGTCTGCGGGTAGTGAATAATGTATAACTAAATACAGTATGGTTATGGGCAACTCTCAAGAGGAAGTATTGGCCACCCAAATGTGAACATTTTTAATAGAATTGTAGTGGACAGAAATTAAATGTTGGAACACCCTGTCTTGTCCATCGCTTTCCAACATCCTTATCCCGGTTTCTGGCCCTACAAACTTGTAAATTTCAATAATTATAATATATGACAAAAATAATAATAAACGCATGAACTTCCCTTCTTGTTTGAACGAGTGACCGAAAAACACGTTCTTTTATTTCTCTGCTTAATTGTGCAAAATATTTTGTTTGTTACAAGTTGTTTAATTTGGTCCACCCTTATCTGTCTCCAACTCAAAGGAGAATAAGGTAATTAGAAGACTAGGCAAGAGACAGGTGAGTAGAATCTCGNCTTCTTGTTTGAACGAGTGACCGAAAAACACGTTCTTTTATTTCTCTGCTTAATTGTGCAAAATATTTTGTTTGTTACAAGTTGTTTAATTTGGTCCACCCTTATCTGTCTCCAACTCAAAGGAGAATAAGGTAATTAGAAGACTAGGAAAGAGACAGGTGAGTCGAATCTCGTCTACACAAATATTAGTGGGAAAAAGGCTTTGTGGAAACTCAAGATCCTGACGAGGGCTAGGGTTCCGCAATCCAGCCGGACAACATTCCACAGAATCGTATAAAAAAATTATTAAATATGGGTACAGGCCAATTTAAACCGTATTATTTACATATATATTTTTGTAAGTAATAGCTTATTAAAATAGCGGTTATAAATATAAAAAGACAACCACTATTTTGTGTTGCTAATGAATTACTTCATTCTAAGATAAACCATTTTAAAACAAATTACGAAGACCATAAATAATGTAAGTTTCCAGAAAAATGCGCTCTTTAAAATCGGATTAAATTTTACTAAAGCAATTTGGCGAAGAAGGTGTTCGTCGGCAGAGGAATTTGCAATTATCGCATTCATTTTGCACGAGTTGTTATCGCTTGAAAAAATGTGTGAGAAAGAAGTAAGGAAAGAGGCACGAATTTGAATAAATTTGCCGGAACGAGAAGCCAATAACTCTTCTAAAATTAATTACCCGGCCGAGACTACTTTTTTTCCTCGCTGTTCCACTACTTGTCCGGTAATCTCGAAAGACCAATGAGTTTCTTTTTCTGCACGAATCGGAGCAATATTCCTGGAGAAGCACAAGAACAACCAAGTCATTTAGCGAGTGTGGAAAGGCGTCAAAGAAAGGAGGAAGTAATTATTAACTTTAATTGGTTTTTCATTTCCTCGCTACTCGTCTTTTTCTGCGCAATTTTCCTCCCGCCTGCAAAATGGCACATTGAAATATTGCCACTCATTTGCAGATAAGTGCAAAAACTCACCTCTAATCGATTTATTGATTCTTACATAGAGCACGTCAAGGGCGCCAATAAAAGCGTATTGATTTTGCCCAAAGAAGGTGTTGATTTTGGATATACGAGTACTCGTATGACTCCATTGCGTATTCATACTACAAATTGTTATTGTACATCGTTCATTCGTTTTTATATAAAGGACTTACTTTATTTACAATTGTGCGCCTTTAGAAATCTGCATTTGGATGTGAAAAAATTCACATCTGTTACATCTCTTCTTATATCATTAAAAATATCCACGAAAAACATTTCATTTAATATTGATGTTTCTAGTAGTAAGTGCCATTTTGGTTTAATAAAGTTGATATTACTATGCCAAGTTTTGTTTTGTCAAAAATTTTTAACCTTATACCTATTATTTTAAGCTGGGACGGAAGAGTTACTGCTTACTTCAAGCGCCATGCAAACGCCTTGGGAATAGGTAGGGAGTCGAGGGCTTACCTACAGTGCGTCTCGTTGAAAAGACAAGCGACACTATGATTTTGGACATTGCTGAGTCGCAATCATTAGAAGAATAAGATAAAATTTTAGTTGAGAAATTATAATTATTTATAAAGCAATAAAGAATTTACTTTTAACTTCTAGTATCATAAAGAATTATTCTTTATGTTTGTATTTTTCGTTTCTGAATCACAGTAAAATCTGTAACTGATTATCATAAGATCATAAGAAAACACAGTTTTAAACCGCGACCGATAACATTAGTTAATATAAGGACTTCATTACTTCACGGTTTATCACCTCAAAAAGCAGAGTTGCACCAACGAAAACTGAGACCATTCCCCGGCTGGAATTGATGGGAGCAGTGATCTGTGAAAAAAACCTGCAGAATGACCGATATCCCAACCTTTTACTGGACAGATTCAAAAATAGTCGTGCATTGAATTATAAAAAATTTACGTTATCTAAACCATTCGTAGCGAACCGAGTAAAAAGGACCCTGGAATCGACTGAAGAAAAGGAGTGGGCTCATGTCCCAGTAATATACAACCCTGCCGATCTACTGTCCAGAGGCTGCGATGCTGAAGGTCTTCGTAAACATAACTTATGGTGGAATGGGCGAAACTGACTCATAAAAGATCGAAAATAATACCAAACCACAACTCTACACAACTTTCTGAGGAAGAGCTATCAGTAGATAAAAAGGAATCCAAGTGCAATCTTATCATAGCACATCTCACACAAAACAAGAACCGATTGTCTGGCCTGGATATTGATGGTAACCAGTTAGTGGACTGGGCATCATCCTTACACAAACTTCTAACAATAACTTCTTATGAGGACCATATGGACTCGCAATTTTCGGTAACCGCAGAAGAACGAGAGAATTCTTTACTTTTCTAGGTCCAAACCGTCCAAAAACACCACTTTGACGTAGAAATAAGAAACCTTAGCGATGGAGAATCAGTGTCACCCAAATCACCTGTCAGACACTTGTGCCCCTATATGGATGGCAAGAGAGTTATGCGAGTAGGAGGTCGCTTAAAGAGTGCCGAACTGTCATTCGACAGGTCGCACCAGATTATTGTTCACGCCAAATCGGCTTTATGAAACCTAATTATTATCGAAGCTTACCACCGTTCCTTACACGGTGGAGCGCAATTAACAATTGAGATATAAATAATTCCCCAATTTACGATCAGCAGCAAAGAAAATGATTAACAATTGTATTGTATTTGTCAGACATAAAAGAGAGCTCGCACAACAATTGATAGGGAATCTACTTCTAACCAGGACTAATCCAGCAGGACCATTCATGATATCAGACGTAGACTTGTCCGAACCATTAGAAATATGTCTAACTAACGCACCACTTATGGATATTAGAAGGATCACAACACAGAACATCTCCCACGTATAAATGCTGGATAGTAGTAGCCTGTATGGTCACCGGACTGTGCACTTCGATATAAGCCATAGGTTGAGTTTGGAAGCTTTTACTAGATTCACCAGCTGAAGAGGACAATGCATACAAATATGGAGCGACAATGACACAACGTTTGTAGGCACAAACAACAAATTTCATTGGTCAGTATAAGCGGAGTCATATAAAAAACAATGGCATATATTATTTCTTTTGAAAGTTTTTTTTTTTAATTTAAACAGATATCTTTCGGTTTCGCGTAATTTATAAAAAATATCAACTATCCGAATAATAAAGACATTTGAATAAAAGTAGAAACGTCAATTTACATTCAATATTGAAATTGAAGTACGCAAATGAACTAAAATGGCACACATCAAAGCCCATTGATTTTGCTGAGCGAAGGAGTGAAGGNGGTTTCGCGTAATTTATAAAAAATATCAACTATCCGAATAATAAAGACATTTGAATAAAAGTAGAAACGTCAATTTACATTCAATATTGAAATTGAAGTACGCAAATGAACTAAAATGGCACACATCAAAGCCCATTGATTTTGCTGAGCGAAGGAGTGAAGGAAGGTGTTGATTTTGGGTTCAGTCTTTTGTGTGATTTCAGGGCGGATTACCCGGTCTTTATGTACTCTGATTCCGCCTCTGGGAATGCCTATTTCTTGCCTAAAATGTGTCTGGCCTGGCACCATGTTTACCTTTTGCTCGAGTATCGATTCGGAGACACCAAAAAGGCTGAGGAGTGCTCCCTCAAATTTCTGGTCTACCAGATTCTCCTCTTGGCATTTTCTAAACCATACATAATAGTTTTATTTCCCCATAATGTCAACATGTTGTCGAAACGTGTGTAATATATCTTCATTGGTTGATCATAGAGCAATCGATTTATTTACCCTAATGTATGCTTATCAATATTGGAATATTCAACATTATTTAATTTTAAAATGTCAAACATGTATGTCAAATAAAAATAGTAAAGGCGTTAAATAACATACAACATTAAATTGTAATAAAAAAGATTTTTCAAATTATTGTTAAAAATACAAACGATGATTGACATTTTCAAACTTAAGGTTAAGGGTCCAGTTTTTATCATATTTTTTTATTAAAATGTTCCTCGCAATGAAATTGAAAATTGTATGATTATAAATCATATTTTGGCGATTTTTATAATAAAAAAAATTAAAGCAAAGTTAAAGAGTTATTCAGTAAATTTATTTCGAAATTTTAACATTATTTCTGGATTTCTGGAAGTGTTTCGTAATTTATTTTTTTGGCGTCTTATAAGCGTAATATAAATTAATTTCATTTATCTAGATTATCGAATAATACTTAACAAAAAAAATAATTTCAAATAAATTAATAACTTTGGGATTCATATTGTCATAGTAAAATAGTCTTTCCAAATTTTGATATAAAAAGTACTTGTT
>JXOV01026716.1:0-15856 GCA_001014945.1 Clogmia albipunctata
CGAAACTCAAATGGATATCGAAAACCGTAGTGCAATAAATATATTGTACAGTTCTAACGTAATCAATAGCGTTATTTTTGTGTACATTTTTCGATTTGTTAAAAGTGAAGTTTTTTATTTTAATAATGCAATGATATTTATCAATTTCAAATAAATTGTATTCACAAACATTATAAATTTATATTCAATACAATGATCTATATCAATCGTGCGAAGCGAGTAAGTCACTCTGGTCTGCATTAACATTCAATTTAATAATCATTGTCAATATTGTTAATATTATTACCATAATTTGCAGTTACTAATTGCCAACATACATAGTACAAATATGCACAAACTACCATTTTGCTATATACAGACTATTGATTACTGATTCAATTTTAATAGAAAGTTTATTTTGCATGCAAAGGGATACCCAATTATTGTATTCGTTACAATATACACATGAAATGACCTGTTTACAAACCCGAAAATCCATCCGTAATACACATCCGTCTCTCTCCCTTTCCACCTCCTCCTCTTCAAGTGTTTTTGTTGGGAGAGAGTTTGGGCTGCAAATGGGGGAATGGGGTGTATTTGTACCACCTCTATCAGGCCTATGTGTTTGGCTTATGAATTCACCCGAAATGGGCCGCATTTTATTTGCCTCTTCCATTAAACATTTTCTGTTCTCTCTCGGCTACAATATAATTTTTATGTATTAATATAAAAACCATCATTTGTTTCTCCTTAGTCCTCTTACCATCCAATGCCATCCACCCCCCCATCGCCAAACCCTCAACACATGATCGACTGAATCTCCTTCTTACCAGCAAGCAGCTGTGCTGATTCTAGGGTGGCAAATGGCAAATATAATAAATAGGGGGGTTGGGGGTTTGGCACGTTTGTGTTTTTATTTTTGTTTTGTTGTTGTATGCGGTTCAGTGCTGTACTGAAAAAAAGACAACGCTCCCACGCCACGTAACCGAAATTCGCTTACATTGCCATCCCGTTTCATGTCCCATCATCCCCCTCTACTCTCTCCCCCACTCACCCCTCATGCTCTCACTCTCCAATTCCGCAGATTTAAGAACAATGTTTGGAATAAATAAATGCAGAAACTGGTTGAAGCTGAATTGGAGATAAATAGACAATGAAATCTGATCTGTAGTGGTGTATGTGTTTAAGTTGGGGATAATATGGGGTAGTTGGGGAAGTGTTTCCCCACGAAAATGAGGGGTATTGAGAGAGCCTTCTGTAAAAGAGACTGTTCTCTGTAAATACAGCCACTTTAATGCTTTGGTTAAATATTTTGGTTATACGAAGTTTAAAAGTTAAGTTGAAATTTGAATATGAGAATTGAGTGGAGATAGAGAGAAGCACACTCCTCCCCTCCCACTCCCCAAAGCGATCCGTTTGGCACATTTCCCGAGAATCCGAATAAATAAATGAATTTTACAGTAGCTACTCGGGCCAACACCAGAACATGGAGAATAATATTATAATAGAGATAAAACGATGAACATTATTATTGCAATGATTAACATTGCGAAATAGGGTGCATATCAGTGCATTTATACGCTCCCCAAGTTGAGCTTTTACATAACGGAATTTAACTCTTTAAATAATTTATGGTAATGAGAAGTCATAAAGTTGAGAAGAGGAATTTTGGACATTCAATTATTTATTAAACTATTTGGCAATCAAAATCCAGTTAAACTTTATTCTGCTATTATTAATTGAAACATGTTCTATGGTAACTTTAAACGCATATAAAACTATTATTAAATTTTTGAAGAATAAATAACTGTATTTACTTTATATATTGAAGTTTTTTTTAAATCTTACAATTTGTATATTGTGACGAACCATTGATTAAAAAGGTAACGTATTCTGGTGAAATGTCTTTTCCGGAAGTATATTTACGATTACTGTTGATAGTTTTAAAAAACCTAATTTTTAATACAATTATTTTGAAGTTGATTGATTAATTCTTTTAAAAATGTTAATGGTTTTCAAATAGTCACTTAAAAACTTACACCAGTTGATTGAGGTTGGGACTACCCCAAGTTTCGTACTGGAATGTAGTGCAAAAATATTATATTATTATAAGTATAAAAACTTTAACTTTTATAGTTTTAATATATAGTTCTCTTCTTTAGTTTATCTTCAAGTTAATATTAATTTCAGGGTCAGACTAAGTTTTTGAACAATCCTTGCAAATTGTTTTCATCTCCGGATTTATTATGAAGATTAAATTAATAATTAAATTTAGTCGTAAAAATAAATGCCCGTAAAATTAAATATGTTAATAGTTTCCTTTCATGGAATTTGGGAAATAGAAATTTTAAATTAGGGCCCATTTAATACAATTACCGTTTAATGGAATTTTCTAATAATTTCAACTTTTCAAAAGCATTTATTTCATTTTTATTTCAATTCACCGAAAATCAAGTTAAGCGATTTATTAAATAAATTATGTTAAGTTGAGGTTTAGGAATTTAGGATAAAAGTTCTTTTTATGAATTTTGTTATGCAATTGACTTTATCGTATTTATTAAAATGAAGAAAATATTTCCTATGTCTAGCACAATGTATGATTATTGGTACAAACTTCAAATTAAAGATTAAAATTAGATTTAAAATTGTTATATCATATTGATTTGCACAAAATACATTATTATCCAAGTGTTCTTTAAAGCAATTATTTGATAATGCTTCTCTTTTTGTCCTTGCTTTTTAACTCTACAAAAATATGATTATTAATAAATTGGAATAAGTGAAGGTTAAGATAATTTACTTTTAAAAGTAATAAATGATGAAATACCTTTAAATAATAATAAAATGTCAAATATTTAAGTATAATTTAAACAAATTAGAATTATTCGTTATACATAAACTGATTCATTACAATGTTTATTAAGAGCAACAAAATCGTTTCAGCAATAAGTGAGAATCGTCTCTGGCTTCCGTATTCTTCTGTGTCAGCGGAGACATAGATCAAAGTAAATAACGCCCCTTCGCCCCCCCACACCCCAAGCATTGAGGATGACGTCGATGGAGAACACTCAGTACATAGCTAACAAGCACAAGCAATGCAAACAGATGTGTATTACTTATTCATAGTAGAACAATGCCAAAAATAAAATTTATTGTGTTCATTTTGATAATTGGATTTTTCACGTTGGCCCATCAAATGTGAAATTATAATTAAAACTTTGCTTTTTATTTCATAATTATAACGGCATTATTATTATTATTTAAAATTAAAATGTATTCCGTGTTTAATTTTTTGGGTGGCAAAGTCGTCGGCATTCAGTTTTTCGGGGGTTGGCTATAAAAAAGGGTTTTTAATCGGGGGTGCAGAAAGAGAGAATTTCGTCTCGAGTTTAATTAAAATGAAATTATTCATAATGGGGAATTGGCGGTAAATGTGGATCATTTTAATTATTATTTTGGAGGCAATTTAAACACACAAATTGATCATGAGTGGTTGTATTGAACGATATTGTAATAAATTTCAATTAAAATCAGTTTGACAATCGTAGCTTATCCATAATTTACACTGAAACAAAAACTAGTTAACTAAACCAATATAGTATAGCACTACTGGTGCTGAACTAAACTAGTTATATAGTCGTTTCATCGCAAACTGAGCCATCTCAGTATTATAGGGTGGATCGTTTATTATGAAATCACACAAAATCATTTTTATTTTTAATTATTAATTTGATCAAGTCCTTTTGTTTATTTATTTCAAAATATTTAATTTTAATTATGGAACTGTCGAAAACTTTGAATAAATATTTCGCAAGTTGTGTACTTTTAAAGCATCATTTTGAATTTGATTATTTGGAAGTAAAAGCTAACAAAAAGATCATTATTAAAGATACTAGCGATACAAAAACAGTAGTTTTATTGTTGGAGACAGGTCTATTTTCATATTCTGAATTTTTATAATAGACAATACTACTGAGTCGGACAATTTTTAGGCAGTTCTCTTGTTATTGTTGAGGTAGGGTGTTAACCGCGACTTCTTGTGATTTGTGTTGATTAAACATCGGTTTATCGCATCTTCTATAATGCAACAGACAAAACAATAAAATTAAGCCAATTTGTTCTTTGAATATAAAGTTAATTTGTTCTAGTGTAGTAATAAAATCGAATCAATTTTTATTAATGATAAAAGTACCCACTAAATTTAAGCGCATCACTATAAAATATAGAAAATTAACATATAATACTTGAAAACACACGAATTAGTGAAGTTTACTGTCTAATCTCCAATTGAAAAATTTTCAACAAAAAATACCAATATAAATATCATTTTTAAATATGTTTTAAATCGTTTTACTGTTTTCTGAAAAAGAGATTGTAACTTTGTAAAATGTTTCAAACTGAACGAAACACCCTCTGGGTAGCCTTTTGTACATGGACATAGTTGGCATTTGAATAATGCACATGTAGCGCACAAAAAGCTGTTGCCACCCCCATCGTCCCACGCGGCAAAGCAAACACATTTCGATAGTTATTACGTTATATGTGCACCAATGTGAAATGGCACGGTACCTTTGTATTGATCGGATTGCGGAAAACAGAGAAATGGAGCACGGCACGTAAAAGCTCTCCCGATCCGTACCAGCAGCTCTGAAAGTGTAGTATTCCCGACTCATAACTTGGTATGGAGTGCTTTTGGACCGGGAGATGGGGGTACATAAGCAGATTCAAAAGCCGGAGTCTGCCAACTACTACATAAAGCACTATATACATGGATAACTGATAACAAGTGAAATGTGCTCAGTTCATAGTTCTATGCGACCAAGTTTCTGGAGCATTCGGGAAGCACTACCATAAATGAAATTACTCCTCGTCGTCCTCCGTATATCCTTCCAACTAGATACATATGTGAATTTGGGACGACCGAGACGACGAGAGTAAGGAGCACAACCAAACGAAAACTTGTGCTTATATTAAAGGTCTTCTGGTATGAAAATAAGCAAAAACCGATTTGAGAAATTTCTGTCTAATGTGGGATTATTTAATTCATGGGAAAACGAGTTGTACTTTGATTCAGGGATGACGAACCATTTTTATTTTGTTTCACATTTCATTAATTATTGTAAATCATTTAGAATTGTTAAAATAAAACTTATTTATATTTAATAAATTAACCAATATATTTTTTCTAGTTGCAACTGTACTTGTTAATGTTCTACAATATTCTTTTATTTATTTTAAAACTTTATAAGACACTAATCACTTAAAACGTCACTATGGTCAGCTGATCTTTTGGACAATTTGGCCCTTGAAATGTTGTTAAATTAGTACAAATAATCGGCAAAACGAAAAGACTGACTACGTACTTTGCAAGGGAAGATGCAATGTTCTTAATATGAGTCAATGGGGTTTTAAGAATGATCCATCCTGAATCCACCCAAAAAATTGAACACAAATAAATGCCCTGAACTAAGATATACAGGAGAACTTCAAAGCATCGGAAATCTTCATAATGCCATCTGATAATTGCTCTGGGTATTTGATTATGGATACTCAAAGTTTTGTGCACTTACAATTGTACTAATGCTCATACGCCAAATTATTTTAAATTTTAATTGCATTTTACGAGTTGGCCATGCCTAATTTATTTAAACAGTTTAAATCACTATGGAAATGACTTCATGTTTAAGTTAAAGCTATTCTAAAAAAAATGTTTTTATATTTCTTCTGAAGTTATTAACAGGTCTTTTTTTAAAAACAAATTGGTTTTTGTGCTTGTGAACTAAAATTATAACCAAATTACTTTAAAATATTATAGCGAATTCTTTTCGTTCATACAGATTTGATTGAAACGGAAAGTATAGTATCATAATTAAAAAATGTAATGAAAATATGTATTTAAAAAATGATGTTAATTTTTTAGCCGTTTTATGGATAATTATAAATATAATATATAACAATTATTTAATTTTATAGGGGACTTAATATCAAATTCATAAGTATTTTTGTCGAATGATATAATTACTCGTTTATAGTAATATCATATTATAATACAAAAATGTAACAAACAAGCTTATTCTTATAAGAAAGAAAAGGAAGTATAACTTGAGAGCTTCCCATAAAAGTTTT
Organism: Clogmia albipunctata; assembly: GCA_001014945.1. NCBI lineage: Eukaryota > Metazoa > Arthropoda > Insecta > Diptera > Psychodidae > Clogmia > Clogmia albipunctata. The sequence continues at coordinate 6,106 of JXOV01026716.1, forward strand.
AACAAGACTTCACAAATTTGGAGCCACGTTGTTTGGCACCCCTGGTAGTAGAGATAAACTTTTGTGTCTACTGTTTCATTCCAGTTTGGTTTACGAGAATATTTTAAAATGAACGCTTTTCCCATCTGAAAATTCTCGTTCTATGTGAACAGAGTTTCCTTCTTCTCCTCTTCTTCCTCATCCAACGTACTTTTTTATATTTATATTGTCGAGCTTTTCAATGATTGTTGCCACCAGCACTCGTCTGCTACTGCTCCACCGCCCCACCCCCTGTTCCATCCCTTGGTTTTTGTGCTCGGCATGGTGCACACAAAAAGTCAAACCCAAATAAAGAGGCGCCCAAATACACACACCATGTACTAGTACGAATTCTGTTGGGCGAAATGGAAATATTGTTGGGAAACATTTACTCGAGAGAGATTCGTCAGATCAGGGTGAAAAAGATGTGGATGGAGTGGGATGGGCTGGAGGAAGGGCAGGATAAACAAATCGGAAAACCACCACGATGAACCAAGAGGATTTCGATGACGATGATCATTGTTACCATTTGAGTTTCTGTTTTCGGATGGGCTCAATGATATGTGGAAATGAAAGAGAGATGAAGAGGGGATGAAGTCGAATGGCTAGTGAGTGACTGTTATTGTTATGTGGCCAGTTTATCCGGAACATACTTACATTCATGTATGTACAAAAGCACACCCCCACACATATGGTGTACATAAAAATTTATCTACTAAACGGAAATAAATCGGTTCAACAGTTGAAAAGCTACACATTACTGGGTGATAATGACAATTATTTTCCGTGCTTGGATCACCCCTTTTAACCGTAGAGGTTGGCAAGTATCAGTTAAGTATAGGAGGGATATGCTGTGGTGGCGGAATTGGGGTTCCTTTTTGGGCAGCAGTACCAAGCTAAGCTCGAGTATAATTTTCGTCAGATTCTCTAAATCAATTTCCGATCCTTTCTAGGGCTATCCCCCATTTCGGGAGGGGGGAGTCCCTTATCACAATCCTGAAAGGGTTTGCTGGTCCTTTCCTGTGAACCGAAATCCCCATCATAACTTCTGCATGTGTCTATCTCTCTGTGTGTTTGCTTGAAAGGTTTCCGAGAGCCGCGCAAAAGATTGCCTTTATCTACCTAAAAGAAGCTCTAGTCGGCGGAAAATCGCATAAAAAACTTTAGCTGGTCGGGGTTCGAGGCAAAAAAACAGAACTGTAAAAAGGGGCCAGCAACAAAAAATCCGTATTGAGTAAAGGCGGGTAAATGTGAGCGAATATAAAACAAATTAAAAGAGAACTTTTGCCTGTAAAATGCAAACTTTTATGCTTTTCATTTTGATTGCCGCTTTGGTGTGGTGTGTAGAGTATGTTTATTATAAATGCTGCTGCTCCTATATCTCGAGGAGAAGGAAAAACGACAACGACTGCCCGCTGCTGTGGTATGCGTGTAAATAGAGAAGAGATGAAGACGATGACGAGGAGGACGACGACGACGTAAAATGTGGAAAAGTCTAACAAATGAATTTGCTTACATACTTATGTATACGTATTTGTCGGCTTTTCGTTTCAGGAAAATTATTTTTCCGCATTTTTATTACTCTCTGCTTTATATAATTTTTAGGTGTTTCATCGATATGTTTTCATTGTACATGAACAGAAGTTTGTTTAACGATTTTTTCCCAGTCTTGCCTTTACCTACTTTACCACCTTTTCTCTTCTTCCCCACACCACATCAAACCGATAAAGCCTCCCACTAGCAGATCCCAAAAAGGCACATATAATAGGATTCTTAACCTTTTAAAAAGTAGAACATTTTTAAAAAATATTGAAAGTAGACTTAAATTTTATAATTTCAATATCGGTTTATTCTTTATTAATAATAAGTTTTCTGTCTTAAATTGTTTTTATCAAAATCTTACAAATTAAATAGAGAATAATGTAAATTAATGAGGAAATTCAATAGATAAAATATATAAATTTTTCAATCATTTTGTGTCTTAATTTTGACTTTATTAATTGATAAAATAAAAGAAAAGGAATAAAAATTAGCAGTTGTTAATTTTATAGTATACACGATAAACGAGGAAAATTGAATTATTTATTAATATTACAATAACTTACTTAGATACTTACTTCCCTAAATTCTTAAGATATGAGATTTAACTAATCTAAAGTGTGAGTTTAAAAGGAATTAATGAAGGAATTAAACAATTAAACTTAATAATTTATCCTGTAAATGTCACTACTAATACATAGTAACATTATCTAAATTATAAATTTTACTTTTACCTTACTAATTATCAATCTACAAATAAACTTTAAACCATTTCATTATAACGTGCCTTATCATTACTGCCTAAGTGAGCGTTTGTCGTATGGCGAAGATTGTGAGTTTCAGTGATCATTCATATGTACGTGTATGTATATAATATATATGAGTGATGGCTCTAACTATTCATGGTTTGTTCAAACCAATCTTTCATTAAATTGTAATATCAAATACATAGCAAGCCTAAAAGGTTATGGAATTGGGGATGAGTCGCGAGGAGATGAAATGAATATAAAAACCGAAGAAGAGGAAACCTTTACCGGAACGATTTATTATAGAGATCCACGTATACACATTTGCAAAATGATGGCACCGAGAAGCAGTAAGTAAGTAGTCTTTCATCTCCGTTGGGACTTGAAAATATTGTTGTTCGATCCCATTTTCGACCTGTCTCAAATCGCATCCTCAACCCTCTATATCCACCTTTCTTTCCTTTACCTTTCTGCTCCAAGCATCACCGTAGCGCGCCGAAGAAACGAGAGGTACGTGGCTCCGGTTCTCAACTTTGGCTACAGGTGAAGGAAGTGGCAAAGACGTAAAAGGGTTACACACAGGCAAATAGAATTAAATTGATCCGAGAAATGACGTAGTTTAAATAAAGGAAACGAACGGGAAATAATGTGTATAAATGGAAGACAATTACAATAAACACACAGCTTATAAGAAACAATACGACACGTTGAGTTCTCCTTTGAGCACACACCACACCGCGCGCCGATATTTACATATTAATAATTTAAATGGGGGGGATGAGAGGAGCGCGCCGAGGGGTGAGAAAAGCGAGGGCGCCTCCAAAACTTTGCCTCACAAAACGAAAACAACAAACACAATAAGAATAGCGACAAAACATATGCAAATGGGCGACGTTTAGGAAATTGGCTGTGTAATGTAGAGCACGTAAGCCCTCCGGCCAGATCCGACTCCCAATCCGAGGAAGAAGAAGTGATTATCGGTAAATGTGTACATAATCAAAGCAATTGGCACTGCTCAAATTACTCGCTTCAGTCGCTCAAACAAAGGATGACGATACGACGATACTGCTCATAGTTTTATGTATAAGCACTGAAAAGGGCAGAGATTAAATCTGTTCTCGTCAATTACATCACTCCATTATTAATGATTAGTCTGTCCGGTACAGGGGTAACGATCTACCTAGAAAGTGTCCCCCTTTCTATTGGCACATGTTTTGTTTAAATTAACGATTAATTTTATTATGGTTACTGAATTCATGCCCTTCTTGATGAAATATTAATGAATTTAGGACTACATATTTATATATACTTTAATAATAAAAGGGTTTTTTTAAATGATAAAAAAATATTACAATTTGTATTTTTTATATAATTATTGTCATTATAAAAATGCAAATATAAAACTTTTCTTCATTTAATTTGCTTACTATTTATTTAACCCAAAACCGCTTACCCCTATATAAGTTGTACAAATTTATAAATGTTGAATGTGTGACGTCATTGGTTGCACAGTCATTCATTCTTTTAGAAGCTTTAAACACCAATTCGACTTGAATTGAGGTCTGGACACATATATATTGTTATCTAGATTGTATATTGTACCGAATTTAACACTATTTATTTAAAATTTTAATATTTCTTTGGCCGAATTGGGTGAGAGTTTTTGCGATTATTTTTGTATTTCGGCAAAAAACCGAAACAGAACCAAAGAATATTGTCTTAATAGTTATTGGACATCTTCAGTCCCTTTAAAAGTCTCTTGTGACGAAATTATCAAATCAAAACAATTAATGACAGCGCAGCTAATGACGTTTCATTACCTACTATAACAGATTACTACAACCTTGTTGTTATTTTGCGTGGAACATTGTATTTTGTTACAATTTAAAATGTTTCTACTTAATACAACAAGAAATTAAATTAATTTTTTGTATCTAATTTATATTAAATTTAAATATAATATTGAACATACGGAGACTACAAAAGATTGTTGGTAAAAAAATGTATTTTTGAGATGTATGTTTTCAGTTTCTTACTAAATTTATGGTTAAAGAGAAAAAAAAATATTTTAGCTTAACATTTAATCCATTTACAAAATTAATTCGATTAGTCAAATGAAATAGCCTGGTTGTTTTATTTGCAAAACAAATCGAAAATACCAAGAAGAAATACATCTAAAAGTTTATTTCAATAGAATAGTTTACAATGTAACGAAAACCCTTTTCAAAGTGTTCACCTCAGTGAGCAACAATAACCCCAATTTCGAATCAATTTTATCTGGAACGTCCACAATAAATTTCATTTGGCATTTTTTCAGGGCCAAAAATAAAAGGGGGTGAATAAAATGGATATGGACATTGGGGACAGTGTTTTTCCCCATTTTTTCAACTGAAAATGAAATGGATTATAAATAGATAATGAACTTATTTGACATTATTGTCATTAACCTACCTTTAAATATCATTGTAATGGAATGTTGTTTCTAAGAAAGGCTAAAACAATATGGCTTTTAATCATTTAAGTGATTTATATAAAGGAGTCATGTGTCGTAATACAAAGTCATTTTCCTGGATGAGTCGTCGTCGTCGTCTCTAAGCTGCATAGTACGGTAGTTTATGGTAACTCTCAATCTGTTGTTGCAAATTGAAATTATCGCCCCAGGGTTTCATACTTTCGTGTATTCTACATCTCTTCTCTACGCTCTGGTTCAAGTAAATTGAGGGAAGAATATGCTTGGAGTGATATATTTTGCTAGACATACATGTGATGTTTACAAGCCACTCTCGGAAGAAGGTCTTGGAATTACCTGAGACATGCTGAACAATACCCAATAAGGAGACTTTATATGATTTATGTAGGTGTTGCGCTGGGTAAGAAAGCAACTCCTTTATAGTACTCTTAAGCCCACTCTTCCTCCTCCATTTATACTCACCTCCAGCATTAGATACAAACAACTTTCCTGCTCAAATACCAACCAATGTATAATAAACTCTCGCTCTCTGTCTCAACTCAACCCCAAGCCAGCGCCAGCAACCAGCAGCCCTGACTGCCTTCATCTATCGCGTCATCCATTTCTCGGTACGTTCACCACAATTTAATCGAAAATAATATGTACAGCTTTGAATTATGACAAACAATTTTCAATAAAACTTTTTGCTTTTGCCGTTCAGTTTCACTCCCAAGTTTAACTCGGTTCTGGCAAGAAGGCACACAGAAGTAATTTACAGTGCTGTATCTACTTTTAAGGTCAGTAAAGATAATTCCGTATAAGAAATGCAAAATTACTTGAATTATATACATAATATGATATTAGCAGATCAAAAAAACTAAGAACTAAGAAAATTACTTTTAACAAAATGTTATCTTTACAATGGAGAATTAATCATATCGTTTTTTTTAAATAAGTTAAGTTAGTTCAACTAACAGACTATTAATATTTTGCCTAACAGAAATATGATTCATCCAAATATTCTTTTTATTCCGGATCAAAACCACTTTTATGTAGGGATTAAATTATTCTGAAAAGCCTCTTATTTTTATATCCTCATACAATGCAGGCTGCATAATTATTAGTCCTTAAAAATTAATTTGTGTCTATTTTCTATTTTATTTATAGATAGTGTGAAAAGACTAAAAATGATAAAAATCTTACATCACAACTAATTTGAAGATATATATGAATAAATAATTACAGTACTCGCCTGTTCTTGATACTTATGTCTGAAACCCTATTGTCGCAAGAACTAACAGTGCCGTAAAATAATAAAAAAATTCTATATAAGTAAAAACAAATCGCTAAATTTCGAAAACCGTAAAAAAGATAAATATAAAAATGTCTCATTTAAATATGAAAACTTACTATTTGAATTGATATTATGGCACTAAAATTTTTGTTCTGTAAGAGTCCTTTTTACAGCACAAGTGCTTTAAAGCATTCTTTAAAGTGTGACGTCAGTTTTGCTGTACATAGTCTAACTGCAATGAGACAATTTTATCGGATGGTTTTCAAATAAATATGAATGTTGAATAAACTCCAATGAACTCATGAACTACGCCTACTTGCGACAATAAGCAAGACAGATATGCAAAATGTAATACTTTATCTTTCAAATTCAATATTTCGCTTATCAGAGAGGCCGCTAAACTAACTATTATATAAAATGATGACTTTTTTATATTTTTGCGTTAATTTATTTAAAAATAGAAGTATAGAAATTTGTATAAACCACGTTCGATAAGGATTATTATACACAGAGGTCTATAAAGCTCTCGCTGCGCTCGTGATTTTACCATAATTTTTAATAATGCCTTTTTTATCGACCTAGTTGTATAAATAACTATTATTTGTTAAATATTTAAGAATTGCGTAACGTTGTACACAACTTGCAGTAGTTTGAACTTTACAAGTCTCGTTCCATTACAAAATTTGATAATCGACTGGAAAAGTAGCGCATTACCTATCATCAAGTAAACTACTATAAATTAATTCCTTTTTGACTCTGTTCATATGCCTCGCACTGTATGTATATAGACGATTGCTTTCTGTGCATGTCATGAACCCAAGTCTCGAATAGAATCGTAGTTATAAATACACAAGTGACTGTTATAGGGAGGAGAGTATAGGAAGATGGCAAACATGCTCAAAAGGCAACAAAATAAGTAATCATAATTCCGTTATTTATAATCGTCTATAAATATTCGTAATGGGGTGTCTCTCTTAATACCATATCGAAATAATAACAATATTGATAAATCAATAAATCGAATGGAATATGTGCTTTTAACACAAATTACGATAACTGCTGCTGTTTCTCAACTCACTCACTTATATTCCCATGTTTTGACTTTCGTTAAAGAAACTGGAGATTGAGAAACAAATTTAAATAAAAGTCACAATTGATGAGCTTTTATTAAAGAAATTGTTGGTTTTATTAAAGGAAGATAGCGAAAAACGGTATCATTGGTCGTAAAAAGATAACACAAAGCGATAATGTAAAAGAAATTATTGTGTTCAACATAAAAAGTATTGAATCATCACCAAAGACAAAAACCGTACAACTGTAAAGAAATCAATTTCAAGTAAAATTGAGGTTATTAGGCTTGGTTTCAATTAGCATTTAAATATATTCACTTTGACACTTGCAAAATAGTTCAGATCACACTTTTATTGGTATGTTTTCTGTCGTCATAATTCGGTAACGAAATTCCTTTTAAGCACTTATTTAGATATTTATTGTTTTATTAGCACTTATATTGTTAAAAAGGAAAATAAATAAATATCGATTTTATTATTTTACTTCTCGTAAAAATGTATGAATTTTCTAATGATTTTAATTCAAAAACAGTATTTAATTTCAGGGTAACGTAAGAAAAGTTGAAATTCGATAATTCAAACCTTTTCAAATTCGAACCACTCGATAAAATGTTATCACGAGTTCCATACAAATGATTACCTTTGAGATTTCGAACAACTTGATCATTCGAAGTACTTTAAGAACATGATAAATTAACCCTTTACTGACAGAACACGGTCAAATGAAGTTAATACTTATTTTGTAAAAAAGCGCAAAGTTTGTGACGGATAAGCTTTCATTTTATAATTTAAGTTTTTATTATAACCAATACAAAAAAAATTTAAAAACTAAAAGCTAAAAATGTGTACAATAATTATTTCAAAGTTTTTAATTAAGGCCTTCCATCACACATTTAACCGTACACAGGGAATTTCCTACCTTTGTCTTATTATAACAAGCTTTAAGAGTCCATCGGTTTTTGGCATTATCGAGAGTCGACTATATTTATAATAATAGTATATGGTATTAATTTTAATCGAAATATTTATGAACCTCAATTGTTCAAAATTTAACTTTTGGAAGATTTTTTTTTTCAAACAATCATAAATAATTATTTTTGATAATATTTTAATGGGAAAACGAGTGTAAAAACGAATCGAAGGCGAACTTTTTTTTATTAATAAAAGAAACTAAAATATTTTAAAATTTGCACGCAAATAGTTGTCAATTTAATAAAATTACATTTTGTTGTCATAGCCAAATTTATTATTAAATATTTTAATTCGGAAATTTCGTTGAGAATATTCCCATCTCACTCTAATAAACACAGTATGTCTTACTTGTCACCAATTTAATGAAATTACAAAATGTTGTCATAAATAAATTTAATATTTAAATACGAATTTTCGTTGTGAGTTGGTGTTCCCAATTTGAAAAAACCGTTTCGAACGTTTTATTAGTAATTATCGATTAATTGGTATTTTTTCAGAATTGCACAAAATAGCATTCAATACACATGTGAAATCGTAATAACCTCTATTTAAACACTTGTATCGAAATATACTAAAAGCAACCTTAGTCTGGGTCATAAAATCGTCATTTATGTATAAGATTTTCCTCTTAAATTTTGACTTTAAAACATGTTTATCATTAATGCAGATTAATGAACTACTCAAATTGAAGAAAAAGCAAATTTTTTATATGGGACCGTCGATATGTTGTTTCTAACTATCCCGAAAAACTTCTATATAATTACTCTCTATACTTTTACACTTTACTAATCATTTATTGTGAAGCCTTGTTATGTAAATAACTATTAAATTTGGTTTCCGTCGACTTGTAGGCACAAGCTTTTATAAACGTGTCCACAAAAATGGTTTACGACGGTGCTTGGTGGTCAACTGAATAACAATAATTCGATAACTTTTGGGTTTATTACAAATCAATTTTCGGCCATTTTCTACTCCATAAAGTCCGCTTCTGCTGCTGCGGTCCCGAAAGTGTTCGTAAAAATCAAGATGACGCCCATGGATGCTGCTCAATGCCAGGCCAAGACGTCGTCGTCCCACTCGACACAGTAATAGGGCAAACATTGGTTGCGGTGCGGAGGGGCATTAAAGCTAAATTGTTGGAACCTCCACCAGCCAGCAGCAGGAGCGGAGGAATGAACGGAATAAAGTTTACGTCGATGGGGGATGGGAGGGAGTGCAGGAGCCGTTTTGTGGAGACCGAGGGAATATAAAGCGACGACGACGACGAAGCTCACACCCCTCCCCCAAACGGCAAGTGGGGGCTCTTTGTTGTATGGGTTGTGTGTGGTTAAATTAATTTTATTTTATGTATCCACTTTTATGGTGAGTTATAAGTCATGCCTTTTTTCGTCAGGGAACACACCGTTCGTTCGAGGGACAGGGCGGATGATGGTTTAATGGTATAATTTTCCACTGTTGCTTTCGATTCTATCCAACCAGTATGATTCACATCTTTCCTTAGACAAAGAATGCTTTAAGAAAATTTTAATCTATATATTGCATTCAAAAACCAATAAATAGTTATTTGTGCTACAAGGGTGTAAAGTCAACTGCTTTTTAACGAGTGTGAAACATTCGAGCCGAATGCGAGTATTTCATCTTTTTCGAGTTGAAAAACAGGACT
>JXOV01026724.1:4529-15383 GCA_001014945.1 Clogmia albipunctata
CAGCCTTCGTCCCATGCGACGTATAGCAACCAGCAGCAGATCCTGAATCAACAGATTCAGGCGGCGGTGGGCGTTTATTCGCTGGAGAGCGAAATGGACGGGGAAATTGACGATGCGAATCACAGGGGACACAGTTTATCCAGTTCGAAGAGTAATCTAAGCGATAATTCGATTGACCAGCACAGTGTGCATAGTTCGATCATGTCCAAGCAGAAGGTGCATCAGTTTTTGGTGAGGACTTTTAGCAGTCCGACAAAGTGTAATCATTGCACATCGTTGATGGTGGGCTTGACGAGGCAGGGAGTCGTTTGTGAGCTTTGTGGGTTCGCTTGTCACATGATCTGTTGTCAAAAGGTGCCGACTCAGTGTCCAGTGCCATCGGATCAGACTAAGAGACCGTTAGGCATTGATCCAACGAGGGGAATTGGAACAGCTTATGAAGGTTACGTTAAAGTCCCTAAAATGGGAGCTGTTAAAAGGGGATGGGTTAGACAGTTTGTGGTGGTCTGTGACTTTAAACTCTTCCTCTATGACATCTCAGCGGATAGAAGCGCTGTTCCTAGTGTCCATGTTTCTCAAGTTCTTGACATGAGAGATCCTGAATTCACGGTAACTGGAGTCAGAGAAAGCGACGTGATTCACGCAGCGAAAAAGGATGTGCCATGTATATTCCGGATAACGACGTCCCTTTTGGACGGAGGATCGTCAGCTCAGACCCTAATGCTCGCAGATACCGAGTCGGAAAAGGCGAAATGGGTGGTCGCTCTCAGTGAATTGCATCGAATTTTGAAGAGGAATAATCTACCAAATACCGCTATTTTCCGAATTAAAGAGGTCCTGGATAGTTCTCTGACATTAATTCGTAACGCCCTCAGTGCTTTGATCATTGATCCGGATAGAATTCTAGTCGGAACGGAGGACGGTCTGTTTTGTATAGATCTGGACAGGAGTGAAATAGCGAGGATTGGGGAGTCGAAGAAGATTATCCAACTATGGCACATTGTGGAGGAGCAGATAATGGTGGTGCTTTGCGGGAAGCAGAGGCATATTCGACTGCTGCCGATCAGGGCTCTAGAAGCACCAGATGTAGAGTGGGTTAAAGTGGCGGAGTCAAAGAGCTGTATAACTGCCTGTACCGGGATTTTAAGGAGATTGCCTCAGCCCATCTTTTGTATAGTGATCGCCCTCAAGAGACAGAACAACACCAGTCAAATTATAGTCTACGAGGTGAACAGGACGAGGAGCAGACACCATAAAATGTGCGAATTCACAGTGGCCTACCCAGTCCAAAGCCTGCAAATGCTGTCCGATATGAGATTGGCAGTCGGGCATCAAAGTGGATTCACCGCATATCTGCTACAGGGAGAGGCGCAAGCAATGTGTAAGTAGTTTAATTTAATATTTTTTTCCTTATAACCGTACTATTATTATCTTCTATCAAAGACGTTTTATAATAGAGTTTTAAGATACTACCAAAGTTTTTTATTATACATTTTTGTGTTAATTTTGTGATTAATAATGCATAAAGTATTGCATAAGACATGGTTCATAAGCATTATTAAACATGGGCTCTCTATAAAACACTTACTATACTTGTGATTTTAAAAGTGTTTAATAATGCCTTATGTTATCGACCTAGTTGTATAAAGGTCTATTAAATAGCAAAAAATTATTATTATATCCTGTTCTTTATTAATTTTTTTAAAAATAATTTAGAGAGTAAATAGTATATTGCATTGATTTAATCAAGTAAAAGTTCCTAATTCGTGGGGATACGTTGTTTAAAAATAAAGAATAAAGATACTGCGATTATGAAGTAGTAATTTATAAGGGATATTACGTACTGTAATGACAACAAATAAGCAAATACGTGTAATATAAGATATAAATTTCAATAATTATTGAGGATTTCATTGGGTTTTCCAATATGAGGTTTCATTTGAATAATGGAAAACCCCCTTTATTATTTTAAGAAATCAATTAAAGTTTATTTTAATGTAAAGAAGATTTGCCATTACTAAATGTTTTAATCAAGCATCAAAATTGTTAGAAGTGTTAGTAATTTTGCATTAAAAACTACTCATATTTGCGTATTTTTGGTCGTCATGATCAATATTCGCCACCGAAATATTGAGATGCAACAGTTTTGGATTTTTTTTATTAAACCATATGAAAGATAAGTATTAGACCATTACTTACTGTTTCTGGTTAAGATTTTAATGACGGCACAATCCCGAAAGCGCGAGCTAATCTTAAAAAAATCCACGAAATTAAAATGCTCTGCAATCGTAATTCTACGAACTATTTAGATTAAATTGAAATTTCAATACAATGAATAAAAGTTCCATTGATTCCCTTAAATAAATTCAAAATTGGCAATAAAACCTCTTCTTGGAGAACACCCTGTATTTTCTTTATATATTCTTTAATTATTATCTCCTGGCATAGAAACTTTTTTATAGAAATTTCTAATCTTCTAAATTTTTTAAAGAAATTACCAACTTTCACTAAGATCTTGAAATATCCCATTATCCCATTATCTATAGTATTTGTTGAAGCCTGTTCTTCAATTAAATGTAAAGATAACATATCTTTCGAGATTATTTAAATCAAATCTTCATCTTATTATTAAAGCAATTTCCGAATGATTATTATTATTACCACTTATTTGTTAGAAGAGAATCTACTAGTATATCTTTCGCAATTTGCACTATGTTAGCAGTCAAAGGTGTGGATTATTTTAAATATGATTTCAATTTGTACAGCTTAAAGTATTCTTTTGATTATTATATGTCTTTTTGAATCTAATACAGGAATTTTGTCTAAATTTTTTCATTCGCAAAATAAAGATCGTTTGCTGTAATCTAATATTTAAATTTTTAATAATTGAGAGAATAGTCATCTTAAAAGTACTGTGATTTATATATAATTCTTTAAATATTTCAATTATATCTATTACACGAATTAAATTCTAAAATACACATTAACTAAGTACAATTTATGACTTATAATTTATGTAAATTTAACTAAAAATACAATAAAATATTCCCTAAATAGCTAATAAATGAAATTGTAATTAATAAGTTTATTTCCTTTTTAGCTCTTGTTCACCCTGAGAATCAGTTGTGCACGTTTTTGAATTACTCGGGGGTGGATGCGTGGCGCGTGATTGAGATTCAGTCGAGCCAGGGGGCGCCTGGTGAATTATTGTTGGTCTTCCAGACATTGGCAATCTATGTCGATTTACAGGGCAGGAAATCGAGAGACAGGGAGATTATGTATCCCGCAGTTCCGACCCACATTAGTAAGAAAACTTTGTTGGATTTGCTTAATAAATTGATTTTAAATTGTGTGCTTTTCTCCTTCTCTTCTCCATTTTTCAGCCTATTGTGATGGCCATCTTCTAGTCTATTCAGAAACACATCTGGATGTGTTTAACACCCAGACAACGGAATGGGTGCAATCGATTGGGCTGAAACGGTCCCGACCGCTCAACAATCAGGGCAACATTTCCTTAACGTATATCAACGATAGTCCGCTTATTATTTATTTGGCTAATATGCATACGAGTAAGAGTTTATTCAGTTTATTTTGTTGATTGGTGGTGTATTGATTGTCTTTTGCTATTTTAGGAGAGTTAATCAATACCAATTCCTTGGATAGAGATGGAAGAAGTAAACCAAAAAGACGATTTTCTTTAAGAGAAGGAAACCGATTAAGTAGAACGTAAGTTTTATAATATTTTTTTTTATTATTTAGGAAGTTCTGGTCCTGATGGAAGAACGAAGAGGGGCTATTGATTTTAGTTTTAGCAAAAAATGAAACAAGATCTGTCGGCGATTTCAATTCTTCAATAAAAAGAATGGAAAGAGAAAAAATAATATCAACCAATTTGCCAGTTTCTCTTTCCAGGATAAACAAACAATTATAAATCACGAATTGAGGTTATTTTAGAAAGCAAGTTGTTCTATTTTTCCTAATAATATTAGTGGTAAACCACGGCGAAAGACAACGCAAAGAAATAATAACATTAAAATTATATTCGTACACGACACCAATACTAATACAAGTAAATGGATTTAAATTAAAATTTTGTTAAAACTCAAATTTTAAGAAGGTTTACTATAAAATCTGATAACTGACATTATTTTATTCATTACACATCTTCCAGATCCTGTTTAAAACGTGCTTTAAAGAAAAATTCCATTTTAAATTTAATTCACTTAGTTTAAAAATATTCTACTAGGTGGCGAACGTGTCAATTTCGTAATTTCCAGACACAATACATTTAAAGCTGACATAGTCAGTTACCGAGTAAGAGAAAGCAAACTGTTCTTTTTTGTATGAATTTAGCCTTATGTCCTTCTAGGTGGCGCGTGTTTAATATATTAAAATTATAATAAAAAATATGTATATAATTATTATTTACCTTGTATAATTGGCTGATAGGCTCCATTTCAACCTTATGAAGGCAGTATTTTAGATTCATGTTTTAATTTTTATATCAGAATATATCAATTAAAAAGCAAATCTTACGGTATGGGAAGGGAAGAGGTATTCTTTGACCATTGTTTGGATCATAAAATAAAATTATAGGATAATTATATAATTACAAATAATAACAAGTCGCAAAGAAACCAAGAGTGATGTTCTTTCTATATATAAACAGTGTTTCATCATTTTTATGCCAGTTCTGTTTTCAACAATTAGAGCCAATATAGTTTTTTTTGTTATTTTAAAATACATATAAATAGATGGAAATTGTTCTTATTTTTTAGAATTTGAGTCAAATGAATAATGGTGTTAAAGTAAATTTTACAGCACGCGTACGGTAATATTTCAAAATTTTCACTCATTTCAGTCACCAATTTAATGAAATTACATATTGTTGTCATAACTAAATCTCTACACATTATTATTGAAATATTTTAAGTTGAGAATTTCGTTAAGAGGTATTCCCATCTCACTCTAATAAATACACTGTGTCAAAATCCAAATTCTTTATTTAAATATTTTAATATGAAGAGTTCGTTGTGAGTTGTTGCACAAATTGGAAAAAATTATTATTAACATATTTGAAATAGGTTATTACAGCACACATTTACCTATTTTTGGTAAATTCGTGCTGTAATAACCTGTATTTCACCACTTGTATTGAAATATATTGTTAAAGTACTCGTTTAATTAAACAATGTGTAATTAAAAATATAATTTTATTCCAGTACGGATCGAAGATCGAAAATGATTTCTGCACCGACCAATTTCAATCACATTTCACACATGGGTCCTGGGGATGGAATCCAAAAGCAGAGGTTGCTGGATTTGCCTACGACAATAGAGACTGCTGATCAAACTCAGACTCAACAAAGGGTTGGTTTCTATTTTAATTTATACTTATTTCTATTTTTAACGTGATTGATTTTGTATCCTCTAAAGATAAATTCAATGAGGCATGCTCCTGCTCCCCCTCCACCCCGAGCACCACGTCCAGCAGTGTTACCTTCGTATAATGGTAAGATTTAAAGACTGAGCTCATATGTTTGGGTCACGTGTTCGTTTATTAAACCGTTGGATCGTCCTTTAATGTGTGGGGGAGGGAGATTTATATATTATATGATTAGAAATGGATGAAGGGTAAATATGAAATTGGAATGGAAGAAAAACTTTAAGAACTTTGCTCTGATTTAAATATTCTAAATAATCATTATCTTGAAATGAAACTTGTTGAAAATATAATTTAGTTGCAAATTTTATTTTATTATATTTAAATAGAATATGTTCATGAATTTATGATTTTAAAAAATTATTAAATGAAATTGTTTTATAATAAAATACTCCAATTTAAAGGACGATCAGTTTTTCCAAGTTAACTGCATCGCTAATTAAGTTATTAACAATAGCTTAAAGAGTTTCACACCCATTAATAACTATNTTAAGTTGCAGAGTCTATTTTTTTATATTTATATAAAATATGTTCATAAATTTATGATTTTATAAAATTATTAAATGAATTTGTTTTATAATAAAATACTCCAATTTAAAGGACGATCAGTTTTTCCAAGTTAACTGCATCGCTAATTAAGTTATTAACAATAGCTTAAAGAGTTTCACACCCATTAATAACTATGTTTAAAATAAGAAAGTCACCAAAGTCACAAAAAAGAAAGAGAATTAGTTTTAAAGAAGGCAAAAGAAAGGGAGAAAGAAGGAAGTAAAGTGTAAAAGGAAAGGAGATCAAGGTTCTTGACACGGTAATTATTTTTAGGTGCAAAACGGGTGGCGCCGACTCGACCCCGTGAACAGCCGCCATCTTTACCAAGATCGCCAAGTCCACTGGGCAGTATGTCATCCTTGCATGATGTGCTCAAGGTATTTGACTAATTAATTAATAACTGGTTCTGTCTATCTATACTCAAATATTTGATTGGTAGTTGGTATTAAAGATTTTTTACAGTTTTACTTAGTGAAGAGGTCTCCGATTGTCATGATGTTAAATGATGTCAAGAAATGTAAATTATGTTTTATTGATTTAATAACATAAAATTAATATTATGACACTAAAATTTGTTCTGTCAAAGAAATTTTTATATCACTAGTGCTTTAAAGTGTATTTTAAAATAAATTTATTTTAAATATAATAAAGTTCTATCATTTTCCTAGGCAAGCACAGATATGATTATAATCAAAAACGAATTTTATTGTTGTGGAACAGAGCAACATATATTTCATCAAAAAATTAAAGAATTTTTACGATTTTTATGTTAAATTATTTAAAAATGCACAAAACCTTGTATAAAACACGGTCGATAAGCATATGTTTAATACGGGCATTCGTTAAAACATTTGCTACGCTCGTGACATTAAAGTAGCTTTTATACAACAAGATCGATAAGATAGGGCATTATTAAACACAAGGTGTTTTAAAAATGGTCCGTGTGTTTAATAATGATTATCGACCGTGTTTTATACAAAAATTTTATGCGTTTTTAAATAAAATAATTCAAAAGTCTTAAAAAATCATCGGTTTTATTAAACCCAAATTGATAATTGTGAATTATTCTTTGTCTCACAATTTCAGAATGAAAGAGAGATTTATATCTTGGTCTCTCCCTTGTTAAGTAGTTTAAATTCAAAATTGCAAACTTTAAAGGGAAGTCCGATTTATGTATTTCATTTATTTATAAATCATCAGTTAATACAGTTAAAATATCCATTTAAATTTAAACCTTCTGTTACACAGTAAACCATTTCAGCGCGGAATTAATCTCTATGTGAATTTAATCAATTTGATGAAAATCTTTCACGGAGGTCACTTTAATAATAAATAAAAAGTACTAGTACTATAAAAACGACTTTGACATGAGGTATATTAGTGACGTAATATCGATTTTATATAATTACACTGCATAAAATTAGAACAGAAAATACTGAATATTTTATTTAAATAAAAGCTGATTAAACTTTTGAGTATAAATGGACACGATCTTATTAACTATTTAAATAGTGTATAAGTTACAATTTTAATATTTATCGCTTGATTTTGACCATTATTAACGTTGAGCTAATGTGTTTTTTTTATTGTACAATTTGTCTGATGTTTCTGAGATTTTTGTTGAAAATTGTGTTGAATTGTGGAGTGGAGCAAAAATCGAAATTGTAAATAATTGACATTTTCTCTTTATTTTTCTCTCTTTTTGTATTCAAGGTGGTTGATATGCAAGGGTCCCGCAATAGTGTCGCTAGCAACAATTCTAGTTCAGTATCAAGTCCGCCGTCTCCAACAACCGGTGATCGGTTGAGCTCTAGCTACGATTCGTAATCGCTTTTCAATTTCGGTTGAGATTTGTGTATAAGTTAAGCTTTATAATAGTGTATTTTGTTTTTTGCTAATAATTACAGATTATATTTTGTAAAGAATTTTGTACACACACACATGGGCGAAATAAGTCTTTTTGTTTTTGTTTCTTTTGTATCCATATTTTTTGGTTTCACTGTATTGTATTCAGTATGTTTTTTTCTCCTTTTTATATAAATATTAGGTTAGTGTAATATTAATATACAAATCAAAATATGCCGATTGTGGCTTGATTTAGTGGCGCTTTAATTTGATTTATATAGTTAATCACACGGAATCAAAGTTTTGACTATAGAAAAATTTTGTGTTTGTTTCGTTTTTATTTTATTCTTCTCTTACTTTTGTGATTGATATTGTTCATATTTATAATTTAATTCTACCCTTAAACAACTCTACTAACGGGAAATACGGTGTATTATGTGTCTGCATGTGTGTTTATGTTTAGAAAGAGTTGAATAGTCTGTTGATCGAGAGTCTAGCTTTGGAGACGACCAGTAATCATATGAAGGCGACTGCGAGGAGGCTTCTGGTAATGGAGAACTTGAGACGGTCCACAGCATCATCATCGATGACGACAATTGTGTCATCGCATAATAGAAAAAGTGATTTTAATTTACATTTTTCCAAGAAGAATTTAGACGATTAAGAATTTATACTCAAAATCAGCATTTCTCAGAACAGAGTAAGAAGGGATGAAATTAATATGAAAAAAGAAGAAGCCTTAAAACTAATAATTTAACTGCCAGTCACAGCTTATTACACTGTTTAATAGTGCTTGGAATTTAGGACTGACATGTTGTACGAAATTCCTCATTTTAATGTAGAAATTCATACGAAAAAGCGGAAGAGAGTTGAAGAGCAAGATTTTTGGGTTCGTGATTTATACGGTATTTATTGCAATTAAAAGGTCATCGACGTATCCTATGCTCCTAATGGGAAAGAGGATGAGAATTATTAAAGTCAATTTAAATAACAATTTCCAAACTAAAAAGAATATTGTATCCATTAATAAAGTAATTATGATTATGGGATTTTTTCGGAAATAATCTACTATCGCTACACTGCTATTATTATATGGAGAATTGTATTAGAAACAAGCCCAAATTAACCAATTTAAACCCTTGCTAATGTGGCGAATATTTTAGCATATAAAAGTATTATANGAATATTGTATCCATTAATAAAGTAATTATGATTATGGGATTTTTTCGGAAATAATCTACTATCGCTACACTGCTATTATTATATGGAGAATTGTATTAGAAACAAGCCCAAATTAACCAATTTAAACCCTTGCTAATGTGGCGAATATTTTAGCCTATAAAAGTATTATATTTATTATACGATTATTGCAATATATCCTCTTTTTTATACCCTTGTTTGTCAAACACTAATTTTCAAAATGTGGTTTCTTNTTATATGGAGAATTGTATTAGAAACAAGCCCAAATTAACCAATTTAAACCCTTGCTAATGTGGCGAATATTTTAGCATATAAAAGTATTATATTTATTATTATTGCAATATATCCTCTTTTTTTCTACCCTTGTTTGTCACTAATTTTCCAAATGTGGTTTCTTCATCTATTTAATTTATTTCAGGCAACAAATCTAAAAATAATCATATGAAAATTATCACTAAACGATATGACAATATTTTATATTTAAATATTAACATTAATATATAAATATATTTACTAATATGTGAAATTAAAAATATGTAGATGAGGATATGAAGAGGAGGAGGAGGTCACACTATTGGACCGACTAAAATAAAAACAGAAAATCGCTAAAATGACAAAACTGGTAAGAATGTTTCAATTGTTATTTGTATACATATAACTATAAAATGATACTATTATATAATAATTAAAATTATATACATACAAACAAGCATATTCATATGATTATTATATATAAATATATTCATGAACGAAAGGACATTCTTAAAAATAATTTATTTATATGTATATCAATGCATTTCTTTCAGTTATTAGGGAGTTATTTTTATTTTATATAAATTTAAATTGTAAAGTTTTAATAAAAATTATATGCAATTATAAAAAATAATAAATAAATGTGTTTTTATTGAAATATGACTTCCATTAAAATATAATCTACTTAGAAAATTTTGATTAGGTTTTATGTAATTTGTCGTACATTTCATACTCGATATTTTTTCGAAATCAGGGGGAAAAATGGGCAGTTTACACCAAAAAGTTTTATAGTTTCTTTTGTTCTCTTGAATTTTATTTGAAGAAAAAATGTACTCGATAAGAAACAAGTAAATTGTGTGCACACAAGGGTTACAAAAGCGTTTGAAAATACCAGATGCTTTCATTTTATGCATAGGCATTGGCTAGTCCCTTTTGGGTTTTATGGCTGGTTCGTGGATTAAACAAACAAAAAGCAAAATAGAAGGAGAATGGAAAATTAAGGTTTAAATCTAAATAACAGCGTTAATAATAATTTTATAAAAATTTTAAAAATGCCATTCAATTCAGAATAATTTCCTCTTTCCATAGACATTCAGTTTGATATATTTATTATATCGGAAATGCCATTATTCGCAAAAACCTGTTAACGGTTTCAACAAACAAGAGAACAAAATAAACCATAAAACTTTTAGGTGTAAACTGCCCATAAGTCGCTTTTCAGACCCATACGCGGAGAGAAACTAATTACAAGGAGTTATTGCTAATTAATCCAGGATCTTAAATACGAAACATCAAAGTCGATAAAAATTTTCNACGGTTTCAACAAACAAGAGAACAAAATAAACCATAAAACTTTTAGGTGTAAACTGCCCATAAGTCGCTTTTCAGACCCATACGCGGAGAGAAACTAATTACAAGGAGTTATTGCTAATTAATCCAGGATCTTAAATACGAAACATCAAAGTCGATAAAAATTTTCTTTGGTTTCAATGTGAAAATCACTAAATTTGAAGGTGATTTGGTGTAGTTAAAATGTTGTATTGTATTGTACAATTGGACCAAAC
>JXOV01026750.1:0-12445 GCA_001014945.1 Clogmia albipunctata
GAAAGATTTCTATCGAATGAGAATAGATGCAAAGTATAAAAATATGACTGCTCTAAATTGTGCAGTCCTAAGGAAAAACCAAGACATTGCTTCTCTTTTAATAGACAACGGTGCTAATGTTAATTATTTACAAGAGAACCCAGAAGAAACCGAAGTAGACAAACCCCAATTTTGGACATGTTATTATAATTGGATTGATAAGAAATCACCGATCGATTTCGCGATAAAAAATGAGGACCCAAACATGTTGGAGCTTTTGATTTCGAAAAATGCACTTTTGAAAACTGTTAATGGCTTTTCATCCCTTATCACGAGTATAGTTTTTAGTACTTCACCCAAAATATTAAAGCTCATATTTGACCAATTTTCACATTTGGTTGAAGAGAACGAACCAGAGCTTTTATTCCACATGAGCTGCATTTTAGGACGGCGTGAAATTGCTAAATATCTCTTTGAAGAAATTCTTGAAAAGAAAGATTGGTTCAACAAAACAGAAATTTTAATAAATTATGACATACATTCTTTCGAACTTATAAAATATTTGTTTAACAAAGGCATTATAAAGACGTGTAAACATTTTAAATTTTCANCGGACGGTGTGAAATTGCTAAATATCTCTTTGAAGAAATTCTTGAAAAGAAAGATTGGTTCAACAAAACAGAAATTTTAATAAATTATGACATACATTCTTTCGAACTTATAAAATATTTGTTTAACAAAGGCATTATAAAGACGTGTAAACATTTTAAATTTTCAGGCACAGAATCATTGCCAATTTCTCAATTTCTAATTAATAATTTTGACCCAAGTATGGTTAAAGACTTTTATGAAAACTTATCTTATATTGGAAGTGAGGAAGTTGCTCGATTTCTACTTCAAAAAGAAATATCCTTAAAGTGTGAAGCCTTAGAAACACTTTCACTTGAGTTCATTTTAAGCACAAATCCTCCAATGGATTTTATTTTAGAAAGATTTGTATATTTCATTAAAAACAACACCGACCAAATTGGCTTCTCTTTGGGTAAATATATTAAAGAAAACAAGACCCTTCTTCCAATTTCTAAATTGTTATTAGTTATTCGAGATGCTCAACTTAGAACATGTAACTGGCTTTGGCATTACGACTGTTCACCATCAGATCAAAAAGGATATGATCAACTATTCCTCTATTCTTGCGTTGCAAATCATCTCGTGTTTACTCAAATAAGTCTGAGGAAAAAGGCGGATATTAATAACACAACTTCCCTAGAATATCCCTTATTTCCAGCTATCTTTTATGCAATTTGTTGCAACAACATTCAAATGACGAGACTTTTATTAGAAAGTGGAAGCGATATAGATTTCTTGTTCCAAGGATTAACTTTGCTGGATCTTGCAATTATCATAAGTAAGGATAAAGTTACAGAAATGATGAAACTTTTATCAAAATATGGAATTAATTCAGTTTATAACTTGGATTTTTTGAATTTTACTCCTCAAAATGAATTGCATTTTGCTATTATAAGAAATTCCTCAATTATATTTAAATCTGCTCTTGAAAATGGGGCCAATGTCAATTTCAGGTATGAAAAAAATAGAGGAGGAACTGTTCTTCATTTGGACTGTTCTAATACATTCAATAAATCAATAGATATTAGGAATTTGATTCTTCAATCAGGAATAGATCCAGCAATTAAAAACTGGGATAATTGCACTGCTTTCGATTTGGAATTAATTTATAATCCATCAGAGACGTTACCAGAATATTTTCTGAATTTCAGACCTTTTCAAATCCTTATGGCTGGACTTTACCGAGAGGATATCTCTCTAATGGAATTGGGATTAGAGAGAGGGGCAAATATCAATACCTTTTGTGATAACTCTTTTCGAACAACCCTACTTCATGAAGCTTCTTCTGAGTTCCCTTTGGAATTTACAAAACTCCTTTTAAATAATGGAGCCAACCACCAAACACGGGACTTCATGAAAAACACTCCAATCAGGAATGCAACTTGGCGGGACAATGCAGAAATAGTCGAGGAACTGTTGTCGAAAGAAGATGATATAAAACATTGTATTGATCAGTTATTTGATGTAGCTTTTAATGAATTCAATTTCAAAACGTGTGAGTTATTGTTGAGAAAAGGAGCTAATGTTAATCACTTGACCAATGGACAGTCCACCTTTGAAAGTGTATGTCGATCAACTAATCCCAAGAGTTCTGAAATGGCCAGACTACTCTTTAAATTCAATGTTCAGTTCGACCAATCGTTTCTTGTTATTGCAAAACTCCAAAGGAACCATGGAGTTACTAATATAATATTAAATCAGATAAATAAAGTTAGTGGTGTTTCATAATTGTAATATAGAGTTAAAATAATTATGGCTTAATTAACTATTTTTATGTAAAACGGTTTTGTATTTTATAGTATATTTAAATAAACAAAATTAACTTCAAAAAATATTTTTTTATTGTTTTTTGGATTACCCGTATCTCCAGAATTCTTTTCACAACACATGGGTTTTTTACAGTGATTGGGGAGAGTTACAATAAGTAACTTCAATTTGGTACAATACTTTGGGTTTGTTATATTGAATCATTGACACGAAGCTTATGTTGTCCTTCTGTCAATTGTTTTAGGCGCCAGATTCTTACGCCATTTAGGAGGGCTGCTATCTCCGGACTGGTACTGGTTCCAATTTTTGAGTAGAATAACATACAGCGACTCAAGGCCATAACTTCAGCTCCCAAATCTTGATTATATATTATAATCTTAACTATTTACACGACCGGGTATAATAAATTATGTTTTTATTACAATATGTTTATATTAAAACAAATAATATAAATACATAATGATATATTTTATATATTATTTTTTATTAATCTGCTGTTTAATTTATGGAAATTACGCATAATCATAAATAATCTTTTGGAATGGATTAGGGTTAGTAATTAATTGCACGCCCTTCAACAATTAAGAAACAGTTAGTAAATAAGTCGATTTGGTGTTTGTGTCTAATGGTATGCCAACGCATTTTGAGAGACATTTATATAAAATAAAATTTATTGTCTCGTTTATTAAAAAAAAACTATTGTACTCGTATTTTAATTGTACTCAATTATTTAAATGAAACTGTTTGTATAAATATTGCAAATACCATTTGTTTGTGCACTTTTTATTCTATGCTCCTAACGAATTATAAGGCAATAGCCCTAAAATATAAATAAAAGGATCGGATTGACTGGATCCGTTTTTAACCGGTCTAGGTGCTATTAATTGATTATTAATACGCTGAAATCACATGATGGAAAGTTTAAAACCCTTCGGTTGCGGTTAAGATTCCACGTGGTGTTACTTGGCTTCTTTGGAAATTGGACAATTCTATAATCGTTTCCATCATCCTTCCTTTTCCCCCACAACTTGTATAAATATTGTAAGGGAAATATGTACAAAATGACAAGGGCGAGTGTTTGGATTTTGGCGATTTTGGAGAAGGCATTTAATACGAACTCCATGAACTTGCGTTCCTAGATGAAAGTAGTGCTTAATTTGCGAAATTAAGGCAAAAATTATATAGAATGAACAGCAAATGCTATTCTTGAAGCAAATTTTGATCATATTGAATAGATGAATATATTTACTATAAAATCATAAGCTTACAATACTAAACAAACTTTGCTTTACTCCCAAAGGTTTACGAAAGTCAAATCTCTTTTAATGCTTTTATTATAAAGAATTGCACTGGTATACTCATGTACGAGTACGTGTAGATGTTCATATTACGAATGTTTGCATAGTTTCGCAAATGGAGATTTCCGGTTGCCATGACATTATCAGAAATTGCCTCAAGTATTTTGTTCTACTTGGTGATATTGAATCGAAAACATTTTTGGGCATATACTCGTAGTTATTGAGAAACACTATCCAATAGATGGGGCAAATGAACCAAAAATCAAATAACACTTAAGTGTGGTAATTATTCCCCTTTGGCCCTTAAGTAGATACTTAACTACTCCCTCAGATCAGACAGTTGTTTCATAATAGGGTTTCCGATGTGGTTTTTTCCGTTTATTCGTGACTCCATAAATGGTAAACGTCAAGAACATCCATTCATTCGTTATTTATTCATAACAGGAAAATTTCCTACTCTAGCACTTAACGATTTCCCGTTTATAAATAATTAATTTATATCTGAAATATGCTTCTCATAATAAATCTATGAATCGTTACTTTTAATATTTATAATAAAAAAAATTGGACCAAGAAGGAAATTTTTAGCGTTCATTATTGTCCAAAAAAATTATAAAATTGATATTCTGCCTAAGACGTTTTATAGCGCAAATGCTTCTTAAGAATTTGTTGGGCTATTGTAGTCTTTTCTTAATGTAAATTGTTTAGTAGAGATTTTCGTTCAGAGGTATTCCCATTTCACTCTAATAAATACACTTGTCACCAATTTAATGAAATTACATTTTGTTGTACCTCCCTGAGGGAGGTAACTTAAATTGAATTTTTTTTTTTAAATTTTTGTATCAATTTTTTAAAAAATAAATTTAATTTTGTATAAAACATGGTCGATAAGCATTTTTAAACACTCAGGCTTCTTTAAGGCACTCACTGCGCTCGTGGCTTTAAACAACCCTTGTGTTTAATAATGCTTTATCTTATCGACCTTGTTGTATAAATAACTACTAATAAAGACCACACACACAAACAACAATTTATATTTTTTGTATAGTCAAATATTTACACTTTTAATTACCAAAATATGTCCATAACCAAAAGTTGAATCCTGCAACTGGTTTTCTCTGGTGGCGACAATGTCATTGTTTAATTTTGCAATTTCGCGGAAACAGTTTAATAAACATACCCAAATTAATTATTTCAAATTCACCCCAGCTATGAATGCGGTAACAGATGCAACAGAAATTGAAGTAATGAAATTGGTATGGAGCTGAAAAGGTCTTTCAGTCGCATTTTCCTCCGAATAATTACGTTCTGTTTTGGTTTCCCTTTGGGGTACACAAATTATAAAAGAGAAAATTAATTATTTATACAAAAACCCGCTTTTTAGGGAAATGTACCATAATTGTTAGGGTATATAAAAATATGTTATTAATAAGAAAAAAAATATAATTAATTCTACAGTTACTCCTGAAAGTATTCAACCTTGACTAGAATCGACATTAAATATTTATCTGATATTAATGTTTGTGCTAAACACTCTTCAATAGAATTGTATACAATATATACTTAGGTCCAAATAATGAGTTGAAAACATCTTACTTACTTACTTGTGCCACTCGGTAACAATGACAAACTCTTACTACGACTCGTATTTCACACTCATTTCTTTCTTAAAAAGCACCTGATTTAACACTCTTTTTTCACTAATCCACTGGAAAAAAACAATAAAAATTATGATAATCAATCGATGTCAAAAAACCACTTTTCGATACGAATGTGCAAAATAGTCATTTATGCAATTAGGTGATAATATAAGTCATTATTAAACACTAGGGTTCTTTAAAGTCACGAGCTTAGCGAGTATTTCAAAGAAGGCTCGTAAGTTTGATAATGACAACAATGCAAATGCAAACAGGTCATACTGCTTCTTGACACTTCTATTGATGAATAGAAACTTGCAAACGTTCACAGATTGGTTTATATAAGACAACGATTCGTCCTGTACTCTATTTTGGGTGTGAAATCTGGACGCTGACCAAAAAAATCGAAGAAACTATTAACATCTTTGAAAGGAAGATTCTTAGTAGGATCTATGATCCAATCCAAGATGCCAATTGCTAGCAAATTCGGTACAATCATGAGCTGAATTCACTATATGCGTCATCAACGTGCAAACTGTTTTTTCGTTCTTTGCTAGATCCTTCAGACAAATGCAAATTGTAAATGAATTCTAAATTAAGAGTGTAACAATTGAATACAGTAAATATAATAATAATTTGTAAAACCAAAAAATGCAATGATTTTGTTTACGTAAATTATGATAAGCGAAACCATATAAGGACGAAATTCTTAATATAAAAAATTAGGAAAAAATATTGATTTTTAAAAATCACCTTACGAATTTAGATCAGTCGAACAAGTACTGAAAGACTTTCAAATACTGTAAAAAAATAAACATTTATCTTTTATCCACCCAAACTAAAGGGAGTATAGCGTCTCTCACAAATTTACCCTACTTCAAGATTAAAATCAAACCCTTAAATTTTCAATTCGAAGAGGATTCTAAGAAAAGCTTTGTATAAGAGCTCGTGTATAAAATTATACTGTTATTTTTCACAAAATTAATTAATCCCTAAACCGTTCGCGATATAATTGCCATTATAATAAATGTCATAATGTTCCTGTTTTGATTTATTTATTTTCCATCTATTGACAGTTTAATTACTGGCCATTAAACATTTTGCAGTTATGTGTCGAGAACTTGTTGCGTTGGTGGACTTGACACAAAGCGACAAAGTACTGTCCAAATAAAAGGCTAACGCCATGCAAAATAAACAGAATTATTCACATGGAAATTTAATTTCCATTTACATTAAACTTTGTCAACACAGCATTTGCTCATTAATAACAATTACATTTGCTAATAAACGAATGAGCCCTTTTCCGTTCTGAATAATTCAGATTCAATTAATTTTGGTGCCAAATTTCCGCTCCCTCTCTCCCCCATCAGGAACCCTTTAATTTTTCCATTTTTGTGTTACCAATAATAAAATTTAAATGACAATCATCCCAGAAATCCCGAATAATATTCTTTAATGGAAATTTCCATGACTGAAATTTTAATTAATTGGAATTTTCTCGTGTCCCTAACAAGAGCTAATTTATAATTTGATTTGAACTCTTCAAAGCCTCGTTATTAATTAATGGTATTTGCCTTTTTTACAGATTGAGCGAGGAAAAACGGAAAATTGAACAATAAATTCCATCACGTAATAAAATATAATGTCAATTGCTGACCTGAAAATCAACGTTCCTGTGGCGGTCGACTTCTCACAGGTGAGTTCTAAAGCGCCAATTAAAATTAATTGAATCATTAAATTGGTTGATTAATTTATGTATTTACTAAGCAAATGTTTATAACAAATGAATTTATTGTTTCATGGCAATAAAATAATTTTGAGCGCATTTAAAAAAGGATTTTTTGCAATTGAACAATTTGCAATTCAAAATAAATCATTTGAAATCACCTAATACGAAGGAGGCTCAATTAGTAATTACAGTTAGAGCCGTTTGACGCTATTGCAAAAGCAGTTGCGTAGTTAGGGGGGTGCGGCGGGACAGACCGCCCCGGGCGGCATAATTTTCACGTTTAGACCAAATTTCATACATATCACCTTTTTATATTACTCCTTAATTGTCAATATTACTCTATTTACTAGGCAACTGTAAAAAATAATGAAAAATGTCTATGATTTTTTCAAAAAAATTAATTTATGTAAGGGCGGCAAATTTCGTACTCGACCGCCCCAAGCGGCAAAGTCCCTAGCTACGCCACTGTGCAAAATTAATATATGTTTGCTTAGAACATTCTTCTAGACCCTAATTGTTATAATTTTAGCCAAATCGGACTGGTTCTTTTGTTTCTAATTAAGTCTTAAATCGAGCATTCCGAGAGCGTTTTGCAATATGGAGAAAGAGCAATATAGCTCAGTCATTCGATTCTTGATTTTGGAAGGGAAATCATTTAGCGAAAGATACATTAGGTACTTATTATGAGGACACTTATCACTAAAAACCATCGTTAAAATTACTCCATCATGTTTTATCGTGTTAACATGTTGATTTTTGTTGAGCCGAGTCCACGAAATTGTCTCTCACAGAGGAATAAGAGAAGAAAACCTGGAATTCGCAGATTCAATATTGAAGGTGTATCAGATGTCGATAAGATAATAAATATCTAATGACATTGTATAGTTTCGATCTTGGATAAATATTGAGAATGAGATACCTATCCGCGCAAAGCATGCCGCGATTTCCCACTTTTGCAACAAGATACAGTAAGACTATTTCATGCACTTTAATCACAATCCAAATGACTATTTTCATTACTTCGGGATATTTGACAAATCCAAAGTTCTTTAATACCTATTAAAGAGTTCACGGTCGGGTTGGCGCAATGGTTTAAGCGTTGCCCAGCTTGAGAGGTCCCCGGTTCAAGTCCTGATCAGACCGTAATTTTTTTCTTTCGAATTTCATTACTCGTTTTCACTAACAACATTCTGTGATTAATATTCGTTTAAAATAAATTTGACCAAAAAATAATACATCGGCCTTAACTCTCGAACAACCGGCATCGTTAATACTGTTCATGATGCTAATCATATCATAACAAATAATAATTCGAAAAAACCAGATATTCAGTTGTCAATTATGAAAGAACTGAATAGATTTCTAACTTTGATTACTTGAAACCAGTTGGATAGATCTAGACCGGTAACGGTTGTTGAGTCATAGAAGAAGAAGAAGATTGTGCTTAAAGAGGCGAATAGTGGACTACAACCATCTAATATGTTCCTAGTCTGAGAAACTGTCTAACCGCCCGAAAAGAAGATGGATACAATTTACGATGATTTGCAAAGTATGATCGACTTCGATTACCTAAGATAGCATAACAGAATAATCGGGCTTCTTATGTTGAAATTTTGGACGAATTTAACACCTAATAAGAGAACAAACCGATTTGGCGAAGAAAAATTTATTAATTCGTCGACTCCCACCTCTTTCGTTACTAAGGCAATTTCCTATATTCTCTAGACTATTCTCAGCATTTAATCTTTAAAAAGTTTTTCGCTAAACAGCAAAGGAAGACAATAGAGAGCTAATAGCCTGTTTTGCAGAACTTCAGAACATTAGTTTTTATTTTTAATTTTATACGTTTTAAAAAATTAGAAAAACGTGTACCTAAGGTTCTTCTTTAATATTTGTTTAAATACATTTACAAAATATAATATCATATAAACTGGGATAAACTGGGTCTTTCTATAATACTAATAATTTGTTGTTTATCTTTGAATGGATACGTATGAAAGTTTTGAAAGGGATGGTCTTCTGTTTGTTCTGTTTCGGTGGCAAAAACCTTTCAACAAATAGGCTCTATATAGAGTCAATATACTTCTAATTCCATTAATTTTTGGTGAATGTTCAATAATATTTAAAGATTCTTTAAAAGAAACAAATGAAATTAAATTTGTCAAGAAATTTATTAAGTAAATTTGATTGATATTGTAGAAAACAAAATGTAAAATTAATCTCTACATTGTCCAAATTAATACGCAATCAACAATAACAAATAATTCAAATAACCAAACACAGAGTTTCATGGATGTTTTGTCGTAAAAAAACTCACTTAAATTGATTCTTTTTATTACCTGCTAAAACCTAGACCCGGACCCGCCTCCGGCTGCCTCTCCGGAGTCAAGGTTCGATCCCTGTTCGGGTAGGATTGACTGGATCCTTTTTCAACTGGTCTAGGTGCTATCAATTGATTAATAATACACTGAAAACAAATAGTCAACAAAATATCGAAAACCCGTTGGTTGGGGTTGAAACCCCTCATGTTCCTTACAGGAAATTAAAGGAACTAATAATTAATAATTTTTTTAACCTAGAACCTAGTTTTAAATAAAACGTCTGCGCTATCTCAAAACAGATTTGCAATTAGATTCATACAATTTGGGATATTAACTATTTCAAATTAAATTATCTGATTAAATCAATTCAATAAAAAAAAACAACATTTTTAAACTTAAATTCAATTTTATTGTCGAAAAGTATGATTAAGATAAACAAAAGAAATATATTTGTATATATTCAATTAGTGGATTTAGATTTAGCGTCGAGATAATTACATTTTGCAGTATCGCAAAATACATATTTTAGACGCATATCCCTCTGATCATGATATCCAGCAATCTGGACAATATCGATTTGGTTGGATGCCAAGGGGACTGAAGAGCAGCCCCCAGACACGATACTTTCGTTGTATAATGTGTAGCAGAGAGGGAGCTTTGGCAGCTTCTCGCAGGGCACAAAATAGGGCTCGATGTGCTGTTTTTTGCCTACTTGAATTCGTTCACGGCTCCAGAACGTGTACCTGTGACATTGGGGCGTTTCCATGGGCTTTTTATTGCACATTGGTTGATCGCATACTTCGGAACCACTGGGTCCAGGTCCACAGCCCCTTTCCACCCTGCCATAGGGATGTATTTTGGTGTAACACTTGAGTTCTTCTGCACAGTAGTCAATTTGGAACTTTTCCATTTCAAAACCCGCGCAGTCTGGATCCAATCTGGAGCAGCTGTAGCAGTAAATGCCGAATGGATCAGAATTACAGGTATCCCCCTCGCAAAATTTTGAGGATCCCTGATGGCCTTTCCCACAGCCTCTCTCTCTACGCTCTTGATCAGAGTAACAGAATTGTTCTCCTTCTTTACACAAATCGGTCCAATACACGGATGGTGTTCGAATCACATCACAACTAGGGCTGTCACTGCAAACGTAGCATCCCCGACGAGTCGCTTCTATTTTCGTACAATCAAAGCCACTTTTGCACAGTTTCCCAATCCACCCATAACCAGGTTCTGTATGATAACAGCCATAAAAATGTCCTTCAAGAATGGAACATGGATCTTCAAACCTCAAACAAACCACCTCTTGCTTCCGTTTATTTAAACATTTGGTCAAAGTATTGTTATTAATATTTATATTGCATGAAGGTCCCATACAAATCTGAATGTTGCGTTTTTCTCTATCGTAATACCTTCTTGTCAAGCAGCCCTTTTCTTCGGTTTTGTGGTTGTAATAACAAAATTTGAAGTATCTGTCGTTTCGATTTCTCTCCGGACATATCTCTACTCTGCAGTTTTTTAATTGAGGCTCGCAAACTTGACAATGGTGTTCACTATTTAAGGAGTGCCCATTATTATGAAGAAAGCGGTTATGGCTATTACATTCATGACTCTCGCAAAATTCAAAAAACACCTCCATATGCGGACCATAATAAAGATCGATTGTTTTAGGGTCCTCGTATGCTGAGCAGCCTTTTTTAATCTTATTCCTTTCCGGAACATAAACTGAGAAGCACATGGGCGCAATTCTATCTCCACCAAAACCGCACTCAGTCAGCTTGTAGCACTCGTCCTCCGTCACTTCGCACTCGAGACAGAGCAGGGGCGGGTATTCGGGAAAAATTTCGTTGCACTTTTCAGTCTTGCACTCAAGAACCCGAGGGCTAGTTCTATCTCCGACCCACGTACCTCTGTATGTGGCCTTCACGCCCCAATACGGAAGATATATAAAACACGACGCTCCATCTCGCCAAGAGACTCTTTCGGGCAAATAACAGTTATGTCCAATACAATTCATACACGTCAGAGTTTTACAAATAGTTGAAGTTTGGCTCCAAATGAAGAGAATTAGCGAAATTTTAATGCAATCCATGCTTGAGAAAGAAAAAATGGAGTAAAACAAAACTCTATGAAACTTCTATTTTGAATCTCCAAAGCCTACTGCGTTTGGTTTTTGTAAAATTCGTGGAGAGTCAATATTATTATTTTCTAAGATTACTGCATTTGATTTTCNGAATTAGCGAAATTTTAATGCAATCCATGCTTGAGAAAGAAAAAATGGAGTAAAACAAAACTCTATGAAACTTCTATTTTGAATCTCCAAAGCCTACTGCGTTTGGTTTTTGTAAAATTCGTGGAGAGTCAATATTATTATTTTCTAAGATTACTGCATTTGATTTTCTTTTAAGTTTTAAAAAATAAAAATAAGTATTGGTTTCAAATACGAGAAAATACGAGAATTAAAGTTAAGGAAATTGCAAAAATATCGTTTGGGTACTTATTAATAGTATTTTATATCTCAACAAGCTCCTTATTATTATTTAAAATAATCCCGCAGCCGATTAAGTTTTTATTGTATTCAGCAATGTTAATCGTAATTAATAAAAATGTGTTCTGAAAATGACAATTGTCGTTTGTTAGGAGAGGATCGGTAGAGGAAGGTTTGTTTGGGAGATTCAATTGAGAGTAATGGAGACGCTCCCAGTGCTAACAAGGGCTACTGGAGCCAAATTATAAATCTCATAATTTCGAGATTGTTGGTAAATCATGAGTTTATTGAGACCAACAAAGTGAATAAACAAGAGAAATACTGTCTAATTGCCCGAAAAGAAGATGGATTCAATTTACGGAGATTCCCAAGGCATGATCGACGTCAATTATCTTGAACATACTAATAGGATAACTGGGCTTTAATATGCTGCAATTGTGGACAGATTCGACCTCTTAGTACAGAATAAAACGACTCCATTTGGAAAACAAACAATTGCTCTTTAACATAATCCCGAATTCACCAGTTCACACATCTTCTATTATTATAGCCATATTGGTTGAAATGCTGTTTTCTCAATTTTGATATAAAAAGTACTT
>JXOV01026751.1:0-11074 GCA_001014945.1 Clogmia albipunctata
GTTTAGTCTACTATTTAGTTTAAAAAAAAAGGGAGAAGAAAAAAAAACCAATTGGAAATACTTAAACCTTGTAATAATCATTTGATTGTAAACAATAAAAAATAAATAAAAAAATTTTTAGCACTTACGAGGTGATCTGTTAATTCTCTGCATGTAACATAAAGACTTTTCAAATTCATCAATACTTTTATGGGAAATAAATAAAGCCGATTGATGTTTTGGGAAATTTTTGGAATTTAAAATGTATTGGTAATTTTTTTTACTATAATTTCAAGAGTTAAATTACATTTATATTATGCGCCTATTCTACAAATCAGGTGTATTATCCGGGAATTCTTCGGGTTCAATTTTAATATCTATCTCCCATTCGGTTAAATTCTGTGGATGCTGTTCTTCCTTAACGACGGTTTCCGAAGAGTCGAAATGTTCGTTTTTAAACTGAAATCGGTCCTCGATTTCCTCTTCGTCAACGCATCCAGGTTCATTTTTTATTTGTGATACTAGTCTGAACTTAACATTTCTAATCTCGTTAGTATTATTTTCAGTTCCTACAATAGAATGTAATCTTTTATGTAATATTAAATTACTTGAATTAATAAATTTTTTTTCGCATACATCACATTGTAAGGGTTTTTCTTTATCGTGATCTTGTAAATGTATTTTTAAATTTCTGGATAATGTAAAACTTTTGGGGCAAATTTCACAAAAAAAGGGGGTTTCTCTAATGTGGATTTTTTTATGATGGGTCAAACTGCTAAGCCTAGTATATTTTTTATTACAAACGTCACATTGATAAGGTTCCTCGCCCGTGTGTATTTTTTTATGTTTTACTAATTCATATAAGGTGAGAAATTCTTGTTTACAAACTTTACACTGAAAGAGTTTTACATTGTTGTAGGTCTTTAAGCACATATGCCTCTTCAAATTTGTAAGATGAGAGAAGCTTATCTTACACTTTGTACATTGATATGGTTTTTCTTCGGTATGAACTCGATTATGTTCAATCAATTCTCCCCAACTTTTAAACTCTTTGCTACAAATTTCACATTGAAGTGGTGTTTTCTCTTCCATGCTGTTTAAATTGTTTAAACTGTCATCACTTTCGTCGTTTTGATGATCCATTTCTTATATTCTCTTTAATATACCATGATTTTTATTAGTAGAGGTTGTTCGACGTAGTTGTAGCTTTCTAAAATTGTGTAAATTAAAATTAGTATAAAGTACTTAACATTATTATTTGACTTACCCCATGAAATCTAACAAAAATCACCTTAAAGTAATTATTCTCACAAAATCTATAACAAATTGTTTGTTTTGATTTTTGTTTAGGGTTCGCATCTACCCAATGTCAGTTTTGAACTGAACTCATATTTGAAATAATTCGTTAAACTGAATTAAAGTTTAATACAAATTTGATACGAAATTCATTTATAGAAATGCCCAATTTTAAATTCAATGATCGTTTAAAATCATTTATCTAAGATGAAGATGTCGATATTGTTTGTGAATGCGGAACGTATTTAAGAAAACATCACACAATATTTTCATTTAATTTAAGTCCATCGACGCATACAGACACATATGTTGTTTATTTTTTATTATCGTATGGATTTACAAGATAATATTAGGCTCATCAACCTTTCCCGATTATTGTCACCAGGTAACGCTTTTCCTAATTAAACAGGATCCGAAAGATGTGTCATCAATAAAATAATGGCAATTATCAGATTTTATAGTGAACCTTCTTAAAATTTTAGTTTTATCAAAATCTTAATTTAAATCCATTTATTTGCATTAGAATTGGTGTCGTGTACAAATAGAAGAAATATTATTTACGGCGTTGTATTTCGACGCGGTTTAGCACTATTATTATCGTCCTTTACGCAACTACTTCCGTTACGTTCTTGTTCTCATGTGTGTAGGACATTCTACAATTTTGCAGCTTTACAGTTATTTTACTGAACAAATAACACTGAAATTTTAGATTTGAAAAATTATAAGAAAAATGTTTAAGAAATTAAAGGATAAATTAAAGAATGTCTGTTTAATTTTTTAAATATTTATTGACAAATTTCACTACTCAAAAACTTATTCTTTAATAGGTATTTTCAACATTGTATTGAAATAGTTTAGTTTTCCGCATCCGAGGATAATAATAATCTTTCGATATGCTGAAAAATCGAGTTTTAATACAAAGTTGAACAGTATTTTACATTCCAAACAAAAATAATAGCAAAAAATCGCAATTAAAGTACGTCATCTACTAATCATTGGAAATGACAATCAAATATTTTAATCAAGCACCCTATTGACATATATGTTATTTTCACTTTGAAAATAATTAGGTTCCTCCAAAAAGAGTGTTGTACCGGACTCAGTGCTGCAAAGTGACGTATTTTGTGTTTAATTTGACGTTTGAAATGTTTATATTACACCTTTGAGTAATCTAAAACATTAATTTTGTTGGATTTTTGAATTTGAATCAAAGTCAATCTTATTAGCATGACAGTGGTCATTATTATTATTAGCACTTTCTTGTGTTCTTTGTTCTGGATAGATTTCTTGTAATGTGTTCGCATTTGATATTCCTATAGAAAATAGGATATAAAGTGAATTGAAATGAACAAACTGGTGTTTCCGTTCTCAACAAAACAACAAATTTAAATTTTCATTTGTATTTGTGTTGAATAAAATGATTTATGGAAATTGTTTATATTTAAATTAAATTACATTTTCAATACTTTAAGAACACATCTTTTCTACAACTCTGCTTAAATGTCCGCGAATTCTACGGGTTCCGTTTTGACTTTTATTTCACAATCTGTTAAATTCATAGGATATTTTTCTTCCCCTACAACGGCTTCTGAAGGATCTAAATGATGATCGTTTTCTTCGGTTGAGATTCCTTCCTTTTTAAAATGAAGTTGGTCTTTACATTCATCCTCTTCAAAATATTCCGGTTCTTCTTTTATTTCGGATTCTAGTTTGAATTTATCTTTTGTATTCAAATCATCTTCTTTAGTTTCAGTTTTATTACTTTTTGTAGATCCCCCGGGTGCATTAGGATTTTTATGTGTTAATTCGTGTTTTCTTAAACTTTTAGGGTGTCGATAAGTTATGTTACATACTTCACATTGATAATATATCCCCGCAGTGTGAATTCGCTTATGGGCCCACAAATAATGATAGTGACGAAAACTCATAGCACAAACCTTACATTGAAAGTACTTCTTTCTAGTGTGACTTTGTTTATGTTCAGTTAGAGTTCTGGAACACTTAAACTTTTTGCTGCAAATTTCACATTGAAATGGGTTCTTAACAGCATGTGTCTTTTGATGTTCTTCCATTTCCTTCGAATTAGTAAATCCTTTCTTGCATGTTTCACAATCCGCTGCCTTCTCAATGCTATGGGCCACCATGTGACTTTGTAAAATATGTTCGTTGCTAAAATGTTTCTCACAGATCGTGCATTGAAATAGTTTCTCGCCTACGTGAGTTCGCTGATGAATTGTTAAAGAACTGGCTACTGAGAACCTTTTGTTACAAAATTCACAAACGAAAAGTTTTTCTCCCGTATGAGTTCGTGAATGTTCTATGAATTCAGCCGTAGAAGTAAATCCTTTCTTGCACACTTCACAATCGTCTGGATTGTCAATAGTATGGGTCATCATGTGGCTTTGTAAAATATCTTCGGAGGAAAAACTTTTCTCACAGATTGTGCATTGAAATTGCTGATCGTATTTGTGAATTCGTTTATGATAAATCAAACGACTAGCTGCTGAGAACCTTTTGTTGCAGACTTTACAAACATATGGCCGCTTTCCCGGATGAAGCATTTTTTTATGGTATATCAAATCATCAGATTGACTGAAACTTTTGTCACATATGTCACATTTTAATGGCTTGTCATCCTTATGAATTTGTTGATGTTTTATCAAATTATAATTCGTTTTAAAACTGCTACGACAGACTCGGCAAACGAAACGGTCTTCCTCGGAATGAATTCGATTATGGGAACTTAATTGTCCCGAAGTCTTAAACCCTTCTCCACAAATTTCACATTTAAAAGGCTTTTTCCCTCCCGATATATTCTTCTTGATATCTAAGTTTTCCAAACTTTCACCACTTTCGTTGATTTGAGGATCCATTATTTATGTTCTCTTAAATGTTCCGGAAATTGCAGCGAGATAATTCAGTGTTTTTTTGAGATTTTTATTAGTTTAATCGACCTTCACGTAGTTGTAGCTTTCTAAAATTGTGTAAATTAGAATTAGTATAAAGTACTTAACATTATTTTTTTACTTACACCATGAAATTGACCAAAAATCACCTTAAAGTAATTCTCACAAAATCTATAACAAATTGTTTGTTTTGATTTTGTTTAGGGTTCGCATCTACCCAATGTCAGTTTTGAACTAAACGAATATTTGAAATAATCCGTTCAACTGAATTAAAATACTTATTAAAATTAAAAATAAAATTGATTTGAATTTCATGTATACAAATTTCGACATTTAATTATAAATCGACAAATATATCCGAACAATATGCAGTTAATTCAATGTTCGTTTAATACTATTTAATTTGTTTTCGTTGGGAAACATCTGAAATAAAAGCCTGATTTTGGTAGAGTAGTCCAATATTCCGGATTCCAATAGACCGTCATCGCTCCGAAATTTTGGTTTTCTCCAAAAATGCGTATTTAAAACAAATAATAACGCTAGAGGACTATTCGAGGGTAGTTTGAGAGGATCATCCGGAAGCGATCGGTACTAAGAAATTATTGCTTTGAAATAGTTTTTATACTAAATACCAAAAGCCAAGAAAACAAAAAGTCATTTGTAACCGTTTTAAATATAATTAAAATTCGTTTTACATGTACATACATTATATGAAATGTAAAATAAACTTTGTTGTATGTTTGGGGATGAGGTTCCAATGTGGAGGTAGATCAGACAGGTGCGTGTGTTCAGAATGAAAGTGATTGGAGGTCAGCAGAGTGGATGTTAAGGAATGAACTGAAACTGGTCGGAATTGACCTGATCGTGGATAGTGGAAGAGCGTCGAAATAAAAGATGTGCTCGTTACCGAAAATATATAANTTGGGGATGAGGTTCCAATGTGGAGGTAGATCAGACAGGTGCGTGTGTTCAGAATGAAAGTGATTGGAGGTCAGCAGAGTGGATGTTAAGGAATGAACTGAAACTGGTCGGAATTGACCTGATCGTGGATAGTGGAAGAGCGTCGAAATAAAAGATGTGCTCGTTACCGAAAATATATAAAAACTCATTTTTTTATTTTAATAATCGATCGTCTTAAATACTAAAAAAAATATACACAAATATTGGCCCAGAATAGAGGCCACCAAAGGAGAAAATATACTTTGCCAAGTATCATAAGTCCGTTAATAACATTTCCCAGAATCCATAATCGCTAATGCAGATAAAACAAAAGTATCAATTTTCATTTAACGGCAAACGTCTGGACTGCGGAAAGTGGTCGCTGATTTGTTTACATTAGTAAAAAGATCCGCGATGTGTTGGATTGAAAAAAGGGCGGTTGAAGAATTCTGAATTAAACCACCACATATGTATTTATCTAATTTTTCATATAATATATATAGTCCGATACCGAGCTGGTCTCGTCCCGAACGTGCCGGATTATCTAACTTCTGTTTT
Organism: Clogmia albipunctata; assembly: GCA_001014945.1. Lineage (NCBI taxonomy): Eukaryota > Metazoa > Arthropoda > Insecta > Diptera > Psychodidae > Clogmia > Clogmia albipunctata. Next base: position 5,679 of record JXOV01026751.1, read on the forward strand.
AAATTAACTTATTGCTTTTGGTATTATAAGAAAATAGTAAGACATTTATGTAAAAATGGCAAGGGATTGTGAACACACCAGTTTTAAAGATTAATCCCGTATTTATTCAAGAAAATTCTAGATATTACGCAAAAATCAACTTGACGCTCTTTTCATCATAAAACCGAATATAACCTCAAACTAATCGCTTCGCTCCAGGGACTCTTCTTCAACAATCATACTGCCAATCCTACATTTATTTCCATAGTTCATACGGCTAACATATTGAGTAGTCGATAAGCATGGTAAATTGACCCTTTACTGGTAGAACATTCTTGAAGCACGATCAAATAGAAAATCTTATACAATTTACGTATTGAAATTCAATTTATAATATTAGACATAAAAGAAGTCTTTAATGAAAAGAATAAATTGATTTTTTTTGTAGATTTATTTTATTCAGTATGTTAGCTTCACAATATAATTAACAATAGATAATACCAGATTATAGTGACGAACACTAGCAATCGCCAGTTCTACAAATTTTCGTCAGGTTCAATTTTGACTTCTATCTCCCATTCTGTGAGACTCTGGGGATGTTTTCCTTCATTTACAACAGGTTCCGACGAAACAAATTGATTTCTATTTGAATATGAAGTATTTTGTTCGGGTAAAATTGCTTCTGTTTTTATATTACAAGTCTCCGATGATTCAAAATAATTGTCGTCATAAGACATATTTTCTTCGGCTGAGATTTCTTCTTTCTTAAAGTGAAGTTGGTCTTCATTTTCATATTCTTCTGAATATTCTGGTTCAATTTTTATTTGAGAATTTAGATTCTCAAGCTTAACATTTGTGATTTCCTCATTCTCTTCTTTAGTTTCTAGATCGCTATGGGTTTTCCAAATAGCTTCTGTACAATTCTCACTTACATTTAGTATTTTATGTATTATTTTATTATGTCTTTTGAAACTATTAAAATGCCCAAAACTTCTATTGCACACTCTACATTGAAATGGCCTCTCTCCTGTATGAATTCGTTTATGTTTACTTAAATCGCTGACTGTTGAAAATTTTTTAAAACATATCTCACATTTAAATGGCTTCTCACCAGTATGTGTTCTTATATGATATTTCAGTTGACCAGATTGATAAAATCTTTTCTTGCACACATCGCATTGAAAAGGTTTCTCTCCCGAGTGAATTCGTTGATGAGTTTTTAAGTTACTAGCTAATTTAAAACTTTTGCTACATACTTCACAAACAAACGTATTTTCGCTATTGTGGATTTTTTTGTGTTTAGTTAAATTGATGCGCATAGTATATTTTTTATTACAAACTTCACATTCAAAGGGTTTCTCGCCAGTATGAATTCGTTGGTGTTCTTCTAAATTAATGGCTTTTAAAAAACTTTTATTGCAGACTTCACAAACAAAAGGCTTATCTTCGCTATGAACTCGTTTAGTATGAGAAAATAAATTTCCCCAACTACTATAGCTTTTGCCGCATATTTCACATTGAAATGGTTTCAAGCCAGTGTGAATGAGTTGGTGTTTTTTAAAAGTATCAGCTCTTTTAAAATTTTTATTACAAATGCCACATGCAAAGGGTTTCTCTTCGATATGAATTTTCTCATGTTTTTTCAAGTATTGTAAGTTTTTAAATCCTTTACTGCATATATCACACTCGAACGGATTTTTATGAATAGCCAAATCGTCCCTCAAATCATATTGTTCGTTTCGTTCATCGTAACGAATTTCTTCCTTAGAATCATTTTGATCAACTAAATGTTGAAAAGTTTTCTCGTTTTCTTCTATTTTAATCTCCATTACTAAAAATTTATTGATGTCCATTTAATGAAGGTGTTTTTCGCCTAAAATAAAAATTTCTTCTTTGAGCAAATAAAGTCCCACATTATTATACCACTTACTATAATTTAAGTTTAAAAGCTATTATAAAAAGTGAAGTATTTACAAAAAATCACAGAAACTATTATTTTTGTTTTCTATTATGACGTTTTAATAGTATACACATACATGGTATATGGTATGCATGAAGTTTTTAAAATACTAGGGCATTTTTTGTTTGGATTAAATTTAACTAGGTCTAATTACTTTTGAATTTTTTAAGAATTTCAATTTTGAAAATTTTAATAATGTCGATACAAATAACTATAAGAATAACTTACATTGTCTTAAGTAAGCATCTGTCGAAAATCTTAATTGTGATAAAACTAACTGGTCATAATAACCCGGTGTTGAGATTTGCAACAAAGAATTGAATTTTTTTATTTTAATTTGGGCCGTTTCACGTACGAGTAAGAAATAATATATTAGCTTCTAAAATTAGAGTCGATTATGTTGTTAAGCTTTATTTGAGGTAGTTGTAACGAAAAAAGAAATTTAAAATCTAAACTCAACGTGAACCAAGAGTGATTTCATTACCTTTGTTTAAATTATTATCTCTTGTATTTGGTTCTTTTAGTCGTGTCCATGTCCCGGGCAGTTCTAAAAGGGCCTTCACATTCAGTCCCAAATTCTTCATCAAATAAGAAGTAATATTCACAAATTATTGAATGAAACTAAAGCTTTTCATGGCGATTCATGTTTATCGATAAGTAATAATAATAATATTTTCCACAATATTCCGGTATGGAACTAGGGGTAATCACAACCTCAACCAACGGGTGTTAGACTTTCTATGATTCTTTGTTTTAAGTGTATAAGTAGTCAATTCATAGCACCTAAACCAGTTGAATACGGTCAATTCTTCCATTTTATTTATATTTTTTTGCGCAATTACTTACTTATAATTATTTATTCGCTATGAATATTATTTCGCAATGTTATTGATATACACAATTGGAAAAACTTTTTTCGCGCTGAAAATTGTCCGCCTGGGATTTGATCCTACGACCTCCGGGAAGGCAGTCAAGGGTGCTAACCACTCAGACGGACTTGATCAATAAGTACAACCAGGAAAAAAATTATTTCATCGAATTTTTACAAACAAGTTTTAATAAGTTAAAAATTTCCTGTTTATTTTTAGAAAATGTTTCTCTGGAACCAAATGAGGCAGGAACATTAAATTTAAACATGCTATTGCTCTAAACAATTGGCCAGCGTCATAAACGCATGCCTTTTAACTCCATTGTGCGAACATTTAAAAAATAATCTATTGACAGGGGTAGTTTGTAGTTAAACAATCTAAAATATATAATGAATTCCGATATTTAGACCACTTAAAAATCTTTAGAAAATATTACAAAAAATTTTGAATTTTCAAGTATTGATGACTATTCCACAGAATTCCGAATACAAAGACTCCAATATGTCGTACACATTGTCCTGGCTCAAACCTTGTTCTCCTAAAATGGTCTTGGCTTCGAGACTGAATGAGAAAACCCGGAAAGCCACGAAAGACATTTACATCTCTGGGTTATAATATCAATGAAGTGGAACAGCTTATAAAGATATAAATTGGGACAGCATCGGGTTGTCCTTACTACGTGAAATATAAGTTTATAATGATTATCACAGACTTGTCGCTAAAAACTGGAAATGAGGTGATGATCACTCTTGTGTAAATCCGCATCCACATTTTATTGTAAAATTAATAAAAGTAGAATTTAACAATGAAAATTAGAAATTATGTGTACGCAATTTACATATTTAAATAAAACCAGATACTTTAGTGATCTGATTTTCATATCTCCAGACCCGATTTGCTTATGTAAAATAGAATTGATCTACTTAAACACAATAACCCAATAAGAAAAAAGAATATTCGAATATTCAAACAACGCGCAACAGGTTTAAATCAGACAGCGCTGTGATGTGCATGTGAATTCTACACCAAATCAAAACAAACAACACTGATTTTGTATGAAGAAAGTCTTAATTTTTGTTTTTTATGTAAGTACATTAGAAAAGTTGCATTTTATGAACTCATTTAAATTTTTCTCTTTAAGGCCTCAAAAACAAAGTAAATTGAATAAAAAAAACTCGACGAATGCAGCGAAACCAATTTTAACTCCAAAACCAATGATGATACGAAAAAAGTCTAATTTCTCTGGAAAAACACCGTTTGTTTGTGAACTTTGTAATAAAACCTTTACAACAAATAGTTCTCTAAAGCGGCATAATTCAACACATTTAGCTGGTCCAAAACTGAAAGGAACCGGAGAAAAGCCTTTCGTTTGTGAGGTTTGTAATAAAAGATTTACAAAACAGTATTATTTGAAAATACATAACAGCATTCATTCTGGAGTGAGACCGTTCAAATGCGATGTTTGCAGCAGAGGTTTCAATTACTCTGGTAAATTAATAGAACATAAAAGAATACATACCGGTGAGAAGCCACACCAATGTACAAAATGTAAGAAACGTTTCAATCAACTTTCTCAATTAAAAACACATACCATGATCCATCATACCCTTGATAGGCCATTTAAATGTGAAATTTGTAAAAAAGGATATATTACTTCGAAGCTATTATTAGTCCATACATGGATACACACCGGAGAGAAACCTTTTCAATGCAATATGTGTAATAAGAGTTTTCGGCATCCTCATAGTCTAAAGTACCATAAGACAACACATAGCATAAATAATAAAAGACAAGTAATTACCGCCAAAAAAGAAAAGAAAAACGGGATTGCAAAAGATAGGTTCAAATTAGAATCCGAAATAAAAATTGAGCCAGAATGTTTTGAAGAGGATGAAAGTAAAGATTAATTTCGATTCAAAAAGTCTGGTATGTCAACCGAAGAAGGTATGCCTTTTGAAAACGAAAATCCTTTTGATTCGTCGGAGTTTGTTGTAAAGGAAGAAAAATATCCCTAGAGTTTAACATTCTGAAGAGTCTAATTTGAGACTGAGAGATTTTCCGAACTTTCAGCTGATTTGTAGAATGAAAGAGTAATGGAACCCTAAAAGAGCTCTCTGAAACAACTTATTTTTGTTGTTAGCTGAGTCACTCATCACAAAATAAAAGCTAAAGGGTAATTTAGCTTTATTATGTATACCAATGTTTATGTCGATTTGGTAGTTATTAATTTGAACATTTTGAGGCCGGGTGACGCAGTGGTTAAAGCGTTGCACAGAATTCAACTCGAGAGGGCCGCGGTTCGAGCCCTGATCAGACCGTAATTTTTTTCTTTCGAATTTCATAACTCGTTTTCACTAACAACATTCTGTGATTAATATTTGTTGTAAAATAAATTTTACAAAACTAATACCCCGGCCTCAAAATTCGAACAACTAATGTCGTCAATATTATTTGTTCGAATTTAGACAGGTTTTCAAAGATTGGATGGACTGCATAGAATCGAAGAGATAAACCNTTGACAATAAAAAATTACCTTTTTTTATTGCAATATTTGTTAAAATAAATTTTACAAAACTAATACCCCGGCC
>JXOV01026752.1:0-13334 GCA_001014945.1 Clogmia albipunctata
TGTCAAAGACGGAATTACTTTCAAAAGCTTACAATTTATATAAATCAGTATCATTATTTTTTACTTAATTTACATAAAACTGAAACATTTTTCAATTATTGAAATTTCCACAATTTTNTTTTTCTTCAGCGAAACACAATAATTCACTTCTAAACACTTAACTTGATCATTTCAATCGAATTATTTTTTAGAAAAAAAATGAAACGTCAAATATATATATGCTATTTCTGAAACCCTATAAAATTTGTTGACTACCCAATAAAGACCATTCGCAGTGGCGAACGGAATTGGCGAGCTTACAGAATCGGCCTCCTGTGTGTTATTGAAAGCGAAATATTTTATTCAGTACGTTATTTTGTTTTACTGATTTTGCAAATTTCTGTTTAAAAGGTCGTAACTTTCCTTTTTTAGAAAACACACTTTATAAAGATGTTCCACATTGTTTATTTGTATTTTTCCGTTGTCCATTTAATCGATTATCTCGATCGGAAATATCACTTGTTTCTGAAAATCAATAGAGTCAAAAGTTTTATGTGTGTTTGTGTAAATTAAACGCAACGCGGACCGGTGATGTTAATATATTTATGATTGAGATCAGACTACTTAAATACCATTTAATTATTACGCTCCAGCGATATGAAGAATGAAAATGTAATTTTAGCAAAACTACTAGTCGAAGACGAACAGGAGAAGAATGCAGCTGGAGAGTACGAGCCGTAATTACTGTCATTGGAGATACTCGTCACCTTATCCAAAAATAAAATATAATCCACATTAATATTTAATTATACGTGTACTTGTAAAACTTTTTGGATATCCATATGTGGAAAAAACTATTAATATTCATATACATGGACAGGAATTAGTAACAAATCAAAATATGCTACATAATGGATTGACAATTAATTAGTCTTTAGTAATCACGTGCAAAAGGAAAAAGCCATAGTTAAGGCCCAACGCTTTATCAAGGAGTGAACAAAGGAAAAGTCTATTTCTCTCGTTACCACGGATTTACTTGGATACAAAAACCAGAACCACTAATTAAGAAAGTAATTAATTTAAGTGCAAGCAAAAAGAGCGACAAACTTTTATCATATTGGCGATTCCCAAATGGAAAGCTCTTCCTTTTTTGCAAAATGTTAGATGGAGCGTTTAATGAAAAAACTTTATTCCCTTTCCTATTTCTGTCACTGTCATACTAATTAACGTTCTCGAAGAAATTATATTCAGTTAGCAATTAATCAATCAGCATAATCCTTGCACTATCCTTCTAAATCAATTTACATACTTATTTTTTAGTCAGATTTGCCATTAAATGAACATCATCTGTATTAAAGGAAATTTTAAGCCTTTGTAAGTTAAATTTTTAAATTAAATTGATCCTAAATAGTTTTATTTTTCTCTTTTTATTCCATTGATATAACATAATTTGGGTAGTTCCTGTTCCTACGAGTAGATTACAAATATAACAATCTATTCTAAATATAGTCCCGGAGTAAATAATAAAATGGGAAAACATTTACTAGTTCATTATCCTTGAATCAAATACCTGTTGTTTTATTTCAATCAAATTAAGTGGAAACCTATAGACCATCTGTTAGGTGCGCACCAATTGACTTCCTTCGGCTATTATTTTATATTGCCAATAAAATATTTAACAGAAATCGTTTTATTTCCATTAAAAGCTTGTAAGACCGAAAACCTTATTTTGATGAAGAGAGTAATGCTCCAATTTTATTCGTCCTAATTTCTACTCTTATATTTTCAGCACATTTTGTATATTATTTAATTGCACGAGTATATTATTAATTTTATTTGTTTAATAAATTTTTCATTTACCAAAAGTCAAATATTTGTTGATGGAACGATATTATTTGTCAGTTTGAACTAAATTATAAAATGAATATTGCAGAAATATTGAGTGTTTTAACTTTAGTACTTAAATACAATCGACTCTAGATAATTGAAACCTTCGAAATTTAAAACCTCTCAATAATTCAAAGTTATCACGAGCTCCCTTCTCCCTTCTTTTAAAAAAGTCACTGAGCAGTCTGAGTAACAGCAATGGAACCATTCGAAAATTTAAACTCTACATAATTCCAAATATTTTAAGGGTCCCTCAAGTTTTGAATAATCGAGAGGCGACCATTTGAAGTTTTGTATGAGTTGATATATATTACTAACAACATTTTTAATTATATTTATTCAATTTTGTAATATATAATTTGATAACAATTGGTTATCGTTTTTGTTACGGTTTCTTGGTTAATATTCTATTTTTCCAATATTGTCATAATAAAAATCAGGGATGTTGCGGACATCCATCCACAAGTGAAGAACATCCACCTAAATTTTGATATCCGCCAAAAATCGGAGCGGATATTTTGCCAATGTTGATGTCTCACAAAGTTATACATTTTAACAAATTAAGAACGAAAATTTCGCTTGGTAACGAAATCATCGTTCATGGTGCTAATCACATCATAACAAATGATTCGTAAATACATGCTATTGAATTGTCAATTGTGAAAGATTGGCAAATGAATAGATAGGGCATTTAATAACATCGATTACGTAAAACCAATTGGTTAGACCTAGACCGCTAACGGTTGTTGAGTCGTAGAAGAAGAAGAAGAAGAAGAACGAAATCAGTCAAGGCACATATATTACTTTTCATGAGATATTTGAATATTTATTATTTAACGAAGTTGTGAAAAATTACTTGTGTTATTTTTGTAACAGCAAAAAGACTTTTGTACATAATTTTATCATGTACTCTTCAATGTAATCCCTTCCCCTTAATGTTACCACTTCACTCATTCCCCAGTGTCGTCAACAAATTTTATGATGATACGGGTTATTCCCAAAATAATAAGCAAATAAAATGTAACTCTTGAAGAAATCGACATCCGCAACAACCCTGATAAATATATATTAAATATAAATTAATAATTCCTAATTTTGTGATACTTTTTTCACTAATTTCCAATACTTGTATATAGGTAATTCTTATTAAAAATGATATTTTTTTTAAAATTATATTGTTTATTAAACCAATATCTTACGGTTTAATAGTGGATTGATTTTACAAGGTTTTTCTTCTACTGTTCAATTATGCCTATTTTTAAGAAAAATATAAAGCTCTTAAAAGATATACTAAACCAGCGTTTTCTTTAAATCAAGTTCTATTGTTATCTTGTCAAATTTCAATTTGCAGTCAAAATTAAATCAATAGAGAAAAATTCGCTTCACTGAATTTTTCATTCGCAGACACTTGTTAGACATTGTTGCTGTCTGATCTCGATCAATCAGTTCAAATTCACCTCATATTTCGAAGAACAGAATCAATGAATTGTCCAATTTGGACTATCGTCCTGTCTATACACTTTACTATTTCCGTGATGTCTATCAGAGATTTCAATTCAGAGACAGTTCCAATTTTGGTTTCGTCGTAATGTCTCCAGGGAATTGCTACTTGTAACGAGATTTTGGCACACATTTGGCCAGACAATAGTATATATTTCTTCACACCCTAAATGATTTCCAGATTGTGGAATTCTATCAGTTTATTGAATTAGATTAGCCTTGTATTTAAATTCAATAGAAAATATTACAGAAATACATTTGTGTATCAATAATTTGTCCTTGATTCATCTGCCCAACATTTATTTCATTATTAGATATACAGTAAAAGCAGTCTTAAAGCTTCATGGACAATAGACACAACCGGTAAATAGAAATGAAATACCTAGAAACATAAATACATTGGAAATAAATCACTTAATAGAGACAGATCATCCTGTTTCCGAAGTGTTTTTAATAAGCGGCTTTTACTGTAGTTAGCTCCTTTTAATTACAATGAAGCGCCACAGAAGTTATCATAAGAGATGATTATAAATATCCTTATACTGAATCTTTTAAAAGACCACTAACACAAAGAACATAAATTGAGATATTTTATGGCGAAAAAATAGATTATTCTATATTTTAAAAAATTCAAATATTTTTACTTAATAGTATAAATCCATTATAGAAATTTCTAATCATTAAGGTGTAAATTTTACAAGTATTTAGAAGAAGATAAAAAATAAACCAATAAATTAGCCAGAGTAATTGGAATTTTGGATCCTCTTTTCTAAATTCGGAAGAGAATTCTTGCTTATCATTCATGAAACAGCTCCACATTTTCTTCAATTTATAATCATTGGGTGCAGGCATTAGATTATCTAATGATGTCATTAACGTCATCATCAGCTCTCGGGCACCACACCAAACAGTCATTACTTCCACTTCCATTGCAAATTAGAACGGACGGCTCAATGTTTGCTCAAGGGATTTTCAAAATTCACCACTTATCCACTCTATGATTTGCAAGCTCAAGAACTGTAGCTATTTCGGAAGTTTTATGACTTTAAAAGCTTCCGAATCATAATATAAAGATGTTTTTCATTTTTTTATTACCCTAAATAGGTTTAGAAGATAATTTTTTCAGTGAATAATTAATTCAGTCTTTTTAGTTTACATCGTTTACATAATATTTTGTAAAAACCATATAAAAATAAACTTTTTTTTTATAATTACGTATGTTTTTAAATTCCATGTATAAATACATGTTTGTCTTTAAACTCTTCATATTGTTTTTAACTCCTATTAAGATGTAAAAGTCCTAAATCATTAACAATCATTTTTCATTACACCTCAAATTAATGTTGAAGATTAGAGTTGGAAACAAGGCCAAAGAACTTTAAAGCCATTTATCAAGTTTCTTTCTGAGAATTTCCCAAGTGATGGATTTCCTTAATTAAAATTGACAAGGCTATTAAATATTTACGGAATAAGACATCTCTTTAAGCAGATCTTTGCTGTCAAGAAGTTATAATTTGTTTTATGGCATTATTTTCAAAAAAAAAAATCCTTTAAAGAAGGATTTGTTGGAAACATACGTTTAAAAGTTATTTCAGGCAATGCGTATTTTAAATATTTTCTTTCCTCTAACGTCCTTGACAGACGGAGCATTAAACCAGATCAAGTGCAATGCAAGAAAATAAAGCCTTACATTTTTTACTTTTCCAGAAGAGAGAGAGAGAGAGGGAGAGAAAGCGTATTTACATAAATGTACTTGAAAACAATGGTAATGTATACAATTTATCAGTATTGCCTTCATGTTTTCAAATCCTCGCACCGTATAATGTATTTCCATTTACCATAAAAGAGCATATTGAAATCCGTGCACTAGACAATAGCAAGAGTTGATATCAAATAAATGAGGTCAACTAAACATTTATCAAGAACTTAATTCTAACTATTACTTGCTGTGGTTTTTTATTGGAGGTAAATCAACAAAGGAAATTCTTTCAATAAATAGCATTTCCAAAGTCTCTATAAGATTAAGCAGTGATTATATTATTTTAATTTGAATTAATTTTTAATAATTCAATTTATTAAAATGATCATAGAAACAGACCAAATTCTTATTTTAGTACTAATTTTTGGGGTTTCACTGTTAATATCACTAAGCACCTCCATTAATACAATTGTTAAAATATAATTCACATTATCGAACTCCCAAAGCTTGAATGTCATTTGGTTCAACATTTAAACAATGTATTTTAGGTTATTTAAAAGTTTAACTGCTTTTTAATATAAGACATAAGTATATTACTTTTTTTGGGATAATTTAAACTAAGTCGACAAAATTTTTAGTACTACTAGTGTGACCAGAAAGATTAATTTTATTATTGAATAATCTCTATTTTGGCCAAGATTTTACAATATATTTCTGTTATTACAGCAAAGGAAATGTAATGTTATAATAAATTTTATCAGCAATTGAAACAACAAGCCTATTTTCTATGAATTCGACAGTAATATTATGAGAAATTTTTGCATTTAATCAGTCTTTCCTCACCGTAAATAAATAAACATCTAACTGTCATATCGTGAGTGCATTTAATTAACACGAACCCTCACACACAAACACAGAATTTGTAACTCAATTCATAAGGAACTTTTTAAGATTTCAGATCGACATGATCGAGAATACTTTTTGGAAGGGCTGTGAATAGTAAAATGAAAGGTGTAGTAAAATGGAATGCTTTTAACTTTGAGACCTAATTAATATAGCTTATTATCAGATCAATACATTTTGCTTGGCAGTAATTAAAAAAACCTAATAAAAACTGTCAGTTCGAAATTTGACAACAAGAACAATTGTAAATAATTAATAGCATGGCATCTCTCTCAAATTGATGGAAGAGATGCAATAGCTATCAAATTATTACCATAATTGCAAACATGGTGAAACACTAACCAACGGATTAATAACAACCAAAAATTATTATAATCTTTTTTGTTTATATAAATTATGATAAGCAAAATCTTATAAGCACAAAAATTTTACCATAAAAATTCAGTAAAAAATATAAATTTCTGATTATAAGTTTAAAAATTTAATTCCGTCAAAAGAATACACACAATCGCCCTTTAAGAGCTTTCAAATACAGAAAAAGATTTACATCTATTTTTTATCCAAAGGAACTATGACGTCTCTTCTAAATTTAGCCTATGTAAAAACAACTTCTTTCTAATTTTCCGGCATCATTTTCAAACAAAACTAAATTTTCGAGACATTTTTGCAATCTCGGATTTATCAAATCGCAAATAAGCTTCAATTTGATTTGTAGTTCATATTCGGTTTAGTTGTCTCACGCCAAAGTTAGACTCAAATATTTGTTCCAAAATAAATTAATAACTAAAGAACAATTTGGAATGCATTGAAAAAAGCTAATATTGATAGAAAATTAATATAAAAAATGGCCTGGGCTTGAAATGACAGCGTAATACTGTTAATATAGTCACGTAGTTCATCTCTCAATAACAATTGAAAGCATACCAATATGAAACACTGAAATCAATGAATAATAAACTGGATTTCGACCTACTCTATAACGTCTCGGAATAATGTTGGAAAAAATATTATCTCGAATATTTTTATGAATATGTCGCAGAATCAACTACAGAAATGGAACGATGGCTCTTTTTCTCTTCGGTATGTGATCAGAAATTCGATTCACAAAATAATGGCTTCAAAACAAGTGTGTCTTTATGTTTGTCAAATGCCAAAGGAATAATATGTTGTGATGTACTTTTATCGATTGGAAACAACTTTATGGAGAAATCGATACACCGCATTCGCTTTTAAGTTCTATCAGCTTGAAATAAATTCAAGGGCGCATTTTACAAAACCAAATAATCAATGAAAGTGATAACGTTTAAACAATCAAAAAATTTACATGTTTAATTAAGTAGTAGTTTATTTAATATGTACCATATTCATTTCTTAGACCTAATGCCAAATGTTTCCACAATTATAATAACTTTCCTATGTGGTCTTAAATTCATCAAAGTTAAAGTTATAAACGATTTATACAAACAGGATTAGGAGTATCATTCAATGAAGATAATTTTCATGAATTCTTTATTAACGACATGGAAAAAATGCAACAGAAATATTTTGATATAGTTAATTATTATGAAAATTCTAATCGAAATTTAAAAAATATACATCTTTATTTATATATAATTATTAATGAATTATGTTAGGGTGACTTGATAGGTAAAGTCGTCGATTCGAATATAAATTTCGTGAATTCAAACCCTAAAATCATCGTATCATTTTTATTTTATAATTTGATTTACAATCTGTTTGTTTATAAAATTTTGTTAGAAAAAGTCCTTTATTCCATCTAGTGGGAGTTTGATTTCTGAATTTTATTTTTGGATTCCCATCGATATACAAGATATACAACTCCAATCTTTAATTGTATTTGTGTATATGACAGATTTCAGAGCTTGGAGAGGACACACACTTATTGTTTCATTCATAAATCAGGACACTTCGTTTAGTACTTGCTGCTATGAATAATACATGGATACAGAGAAAAATGACTAAGATTGGGATAGTGTACCTGTGGTGTTAATCTAATCTTGGTAATGAAATTTCTCTAAATTTGCCCAATGCAAATTGTTGTTACGTATTGTTCATCACAAAACTAGCAACCACCGAGCATAGCGCTTATTTATTAATAATTAAAAAATATTAATAGTCAATTTGTATGGGTGATTTGAATAACAACTGATTATGTACAAATAATTGCTTAGACCAAGTTCCATTAGTTAAATATAGAAGCGTTAAGATAGATAAAATTATTTTATATTAAACTAAATCAGGAACACTTTAAAAATAGAAAAGAAATCTTAAAATAATACTTAATGTGAACTCCTATATTTATAAAATGAAATACCTGCCCTATTTCCCAGTTTTTGTCAAGTCATCATTATTTCTTCTCATAACTTGCAAAAGTGTAAAGCTCGTTGTTAAACCGTGTTTTCGCTTTCGTTTCTCATTTTTCGTCTTTCTGATTATCATCGTTTCCAAGTGGCTATATATTTCCACAAATTGGCAATCGTTTCAACAGACCAATCGACTTAACATATGGAGTGTAAAAATTCACTATGGCTAGACAGTTTTGATTTCAAGTACAGAAAAAACGTTGGAGAATCGTTCCAAGATTAAAACATATTGAACCATACCGTGTTTACTTGGAATCACGTAGAAAGGGGAAATAACAACAAATGGTCACTTTTGAAATTTAAATAAATATGTATGGAAAATATCAAGAACAGTTATAATATTGATTTAATTTATTGTTTATCAAGTATGAAATTATAACATGATTCAATAATAATATGGAAAAAACAAGAGTTTTTTAAATTCTTTTATTACAAAAACAGTGTAAATGTAAAGTCGAAATAAGAAATAATAAGTGATAATAAATGAAATATCTACATTTACAGTAACAGTGGTTCATTCCAATTACAAAAGGAATAAATCACTTTAGCTATTCGTCGCCCCCATTGAGAATAAATCAAAAGATGAATAACGAGACAATGGAGCATTAAACTCATCATAAACTTAAGTTAAACGAGAACTCACATTTTTACAATGACATTCCATTCTTTTCACATAAAAATCACTTTAATTGGTAATATCGCTAGGGATTTATTTAATAGACAGAATCGTCCTCTTGTGCAAATTTTTGCACAGTTTGCAGTGTGCAACGAACTGCACATTTTAACAGTTCTTATTGTAGATGACAGATTGCGAAAACCAATTTCTTGTGCAAATTACAGGGTAATAAACTATTTAATCCGATCATCATTTGTTAAAATTATGGATACTCCTCCTTTATAGCCCAAAAGAAGCAAAATGAAATGACAAATTTATGAGAAAGTAAATTTTAGTTTATTTAAAATGGAAAAAAAACCATTTTGACAATGTCGTTATTAAACGATTAACATTAATTTAAAACTGTATTTTCTTAAAATTAGCAAAGAATTTTTAATTATTTTACTCTATTATAAATCGCTTTCGTTTAAAATATTTAAAACACTTATTGAATAAATTTTTTGAAGAAATAAAATGAATTAATTGGTGTTAATATTTTGAAATACTATATAAAGACATATTTTTTAAAAAATTACATATTTGTATTAACGTTTAATAACGCGAAAAAAAGTTTAACAATGGGTATATTTCACATTTCTGAATTTAAGATGATTCTTGTTAGCTTAACGAGTTGCAAATAATTTAAAATTCGGATTCCAGAGTTTCTAAAGTACTTAAACTGAATAACGAAATCAGAGAAGTTTCCCATGACTAACTTTTAAGGAATTTGATTTGCATTTCAAGTAGTTGATTCAACATATACGGAAATAAAGCACATCTGGTAGTAAATATAATATTTTGTATTTCTCATCAAATTGTGTTCCTAATTTTGTACATTGTCTATTGTTATAAATATTTTCGAAAATATGTACAAGTAATAATAAAATCGTTTTTTTTGCTTCTAGAAGCTAACACATTATGGTTACGGGTTATATTAATACCATACAATAAAAACAAAATAAGTTTCCCTTTCAATTTCTATAAGAAACATAGGCAGTTTCAACCTGAACCAATGAGTTTAGACATTTCATGACTATTTGTTTTTGGTGTATTATTAGCACCTAGACCGGTTGGAAAAGAATCCAATAAATCCTACTCGTCCATGGAGCAATCCATGCACTCTGACACAGTCAAATGCATTACCACTCGGCTATAAAGCGAATTCGGTAAATAAGTCATAAAAATATGAAATAGATGTAATTACCTTCTCAGATGTTTATGGTATTAAACTAATATCAGAGTCGTGGTTAGAAGAGAAGATAGTGCCTGTGCAGTTCGAAAGAAATAATTAATTATGACAAAAATGCTAAGACAACAATGATGACGGAAGCGAAAGATAAGAAAATTATTTTCAACTACTGAAAAATCATTGGTATATACAGTGTGAGTTAAGGTTATAGCCGCATCCGTTTATCCTTGATATCTCTGGAACCAAAAGAAGCTGGAACTTCAAATTTACAAAGTATGTCTCTTTCGGATTACAACTTCAGGTCAAAGCAGATTTACAAATACTTGAATTAATTTAGCGTTATTGCGAAAAATCGAAAAACCGCACATGCCGAATGGATCAGCGTTATAGCCGCACCCCTCTTTTCTCCGTTATGGGGCATTATATAAACAATCTTGAGGGTAGTTAGACAATCCGAAATTTATCCAGAATTGAAATGTAGGTCGCGATTTCATAGCAGGCCGACAGAAGCTCAAATTGAAAGTAAAAAAAGCCCTGATTTCGAAAATCGAGAAAATAGAATAAAAAAATTCAAGTTTACAAAAAATAATGATGACCTTCGGAAAATAATCTAATTATACCTTGTTAGTGATAATATGGGCATAATAGGACAGCCGATAAAATCACAGTTACGGAGAATATTTTCTTATATAGAAGGTTTTTAGGCTATTATGCGACGTATCTAACAAACGCCAAACCATTTTTAAATAAAGAAAATTAAATTCCCTATAAACCGTCTATACATAGTTTTGAAATTGAAGATCCAGCTTCTTATGGCCCCAAAGATATCAAGGATAAACTTATGCGGCTATAATCTGAATTCACACTTTATTTAAATAATTTTCAAAAGTTTTAAAAATAAATAGTACTTGTTAACACCATAATACAATTATTACTTATAAACCNTATACATAGTTTTGAAATTGAAGATCCAGCTTCTTATGGCCCCAAAGATATCAAGGATAAACTTATGCGGCTATAATCTGAATTCACACTTTATTTAAATAATTTTCAAAAGTTTTAAAAATAAATAGTACTTGTTAACACCATAATACAATTATTACTTATAAACCGATAATTATAAATCATAATGTTCACATAACAAATTCAAAACATTAAAGTTTTTTTTTATATTCAAATTGAAATAACATTTTTTTTATTGTAAATTAATAAATTAGAAACCGAAAACAAAGATTTTAAAATGTTAAAGTCCAAAGTCCCACAGAAAAAGTTTATTCTTGGAATATAAATTAAATATATCAAATTCGTAATGATATCATGTTGCTTCTATGGAAAGCATTATATATAAATGTAATAATGTTAAATTTGTTATTTGTACGAAAATTGAATCATGATTAAATTGAAAAATTGCTTTTTAAATTACATTATCATTATCTCCTCTTAACCAACCACGGCGCCGTCTTTTAAAAACATCATCCCCTGAATTTTTGGCGACTGTTAGGGTTGTTAACGTTTTAACCTTTCCTTTTTTTTAAACAAAAGATTCCTAACAAATAAAATAAAAGTTATTTCCTATATCAGTATTGTTATAGCAATAATTTAACTTTTCGCCCAAAAAATCCATATTTTATAAAAAATTTTAACTAAGCATAATAATTTCGTCTCCGTAAAACTACGAGTATTGTCTAGTTTACATACTAAAATGAATTTTAATTATCTTTGACATTTTCTCGTACAAAAATAAGGATTACCTATAACAATTCAATTTCGATTTTCCGAGCAGTACTTTTTCATAACCCTTGGCCTTATCGGAAACTGTGTATTAGTCTTCACCATAACTTTTCCGTGATAAGATCTATATAAGTTAACTTATTTGTGTCAGATATAGATTCTTTATCAAGCTACCTCTATAACTCAGTTCCATAAGTGATCTGACGGAGAAACAGGGTTTGAAACATTTGTACTTCCTATTTTGGTTTATTAAAATTTAATAAAAAAATATTTGATCAAATTTAACAAATTTTAAATACTCAAGATAGATATCTACCCTACTTTTTATTTCAAGAGTCATTAATCATATTTGCTGACACAAGGGTTGTGAAGATTTCATTACCAAAAAACATAACACTTTGAAATGGAAAACAAATCAGACAATCAAAATGAAATGTTTTTGTTTTCTTAAACGGAATCGAGAAAATCAGCATTTTGTTTTTCTATAAACTCAGTAGAAATGACAAAAAAGAAATCGAAATGTTTTACATAAATACATACGACACCAACGAATTGTTCTTATAAAACATCGAAAACACATTTCAATCATTTTTCCATGATTTTTTGTTTCATTATTTGTAGAAAGCATTTTCTAGTAAAAAAATAGAAAGAAAAGTATTGATAGTACTTTTTTCGACTGAACCAAGATGGGCGTGTAGTCCCGATAAACTGTGGTGGTTCTGAATCCATAAATCATATTTGAATTTTTTAAATTTTGGCCGATTTGGGAGAAAATATGTCATCAGTCATCGTGCAGAAAAAGTCTTCGTTTTGAAGGGCGATTTGGTATTGGCAAAAAAGGTTAATAAATGGATCATGTGATGAATGATGGTTCTTATCTTGAAGAGCTTTAAAGAATCGATAACGGTATGTTTGACAAAATCCCAAATAAAAAAATTGTAAATATATACCCCTAGATGAATTATGAATTTGTCAAACACAATCTTCTCTACAATACAATTCAAAACCCATATTTTATACTTAACATTGTTTAAATTATTTGTACAATAAATTAGGAGTAAATTACCCAAGCTACAAAGGTTCAAATTATATGGAGTATACCTGGGTATAAAATCTTTTAAATTATGGAATGGCGTGTTTATACAAATTTCCATGAACCGTTGGACTTACAAGAGAAATTATGTTTGTTCAATTAGCAATCTCTACTTTCAATCTTTTTGTTAATTTATGAAGTGAATTAATAATTTTAATATATTGGGAGCCTTCATATTTAATCGCCTTTTAAAAAAATGAATTATTTTTATTATTATTATTGAATTGCATGAAAAAGAAATTGGAAATAGGTAATAAAATTTAAATCTTTTATTATTTGAAACAAACATAATAGTTATTTAAACAACGTGTGGG
>JXOV01026768.1:0-15865 GCA_001014945.1 Clogmia albipunctata
ATTACACCTTCGAATAATGTAAAAGTTATTTCATCAGAATCAATCCAAAATATTTTATTAGCATTATATGTCAACCATATTTATGTTTAATTATTAATTATAATTATGTTGTATTTGATATGATGATTAAAAATATAATTATGAAATATTAAACATAATTTTGTCAATTCGATGACACGCTGAAATGCTAATTAAAATTGAGTTTATCGCCAGTGTGCGTTTAATTAAATTTAAAATGCGTATTAACAATTTCAATATTAATTCCACAAATACCACTGGGTCGATCTCTCTTGATTATAGTAGATGGCAATATTATAATTAAAAGTTTCATTTTGCATGGCTATATGTACATACATCTATTGAAATTTCGACAATTAATAACATAGTTTAACGTGTCTAATTTCATATAAAATATTAAATAACCATCAAATGAATTCCATTAAATATATAACAGTTTCCCTTACACTGGAATTCCTTTGATTCGGCTGTGCTTTGTCATTTGATATCTGCATATTGGAACTAAAATCATACATCTAACTATCATATGTGAAATATTCATGTACACGTAACGAAATAATAATCGGAACTATATGCGTAATATTTCTATATGTCGTCAGTAAAGCTCCCCATAAATCTGTCTCTCTCTCTATATCATATAATGTAACTATATAATAACTACAACCTACTACCAACTCTAGTCACTTGAAATGAGAATTTACTATATGTAGTCATGCTTCCCAAAGTACTTAACTAATATTAATAATAATAGAAGTCACAAACCGCGTGTGCAAACGACCACAGCAAAAGACTGCAAATGCAATTTTATCTAATTATATAAATCTCTTCCCTGTGTCTGTGTTTGTGTGAAAAATTTCAACGAAATCCGCAAATTTTCAACAAACTGGCCGAGTAGATAAACTGGACAGCTCCTTTTCACGATCCCGTTCCTCGTCGATGTCTAGTTTAGAAAATATCTCTTCAGAGGCTGTTCAATCTTTAGCGTTCGCAGATAGTTATACGAAAAAAAGTGGTAAGGAAAATGGAGTTCCAATTGTTTTGCAATTCATTTGCACATTCATTTTATATTTCTAACAGATCCTTCGATATTACTGCCGACTTTATGGATCGGTACCAGTCTTGGCTCGGTGTTGACTGTTTCGATCGCGTTGCCAGATCCTGACAGTAGAAAGACGAGCCCTGTCGTTGTCTCTATTTTAGGTAAGATCTATATTCTTATTAATAAAGTGAATTTAAACATAAAAAAATAAAATGCTATAATAATAGTTAATAAATTTATTACTTTTTTTAAAGAGACATTTCAACATAGTTTCTAGGAAATATTTTATCAAAACATATTATTTTTGATTACGCTTAAATTCCTATTTTCTCAATTTGTGAAATATTCAAATATTTAAATAATTTGTTATTTTAATCCCTAAATATTTTAATCTCATTATTTTAAATATTCCTATTTCAGTTATATGGATTCAAATTATAGTGTTTGTTAATACGGTTTCCGTACCTGGAGGGAAAATTTGGAATTTATTTAAACTACGAGTACATACCATGTTTAAAAATTCAGTTTCTCGAAAAAATACTAATTGGAGTGAATTAAAAAAATAATTTGCATACAATATGTGAAATGTAAATGAAATTTAGTCCGAAACAACTGATTTATATTCCATTAAATTTGAATTCCATATTCATTTTCAAAAAAAAATCCTTCACATATAAATATTTCATCACCAGGCTGCTCCACTAAAATGTATTATTTATTATAACAAATCTAGTCTTAGTTTTTAATTTTTTTACATAAATTCCATTGTAAGCATAAATTAATATGTACTCATTTATTGAAAATTTCATAAAGAAAATGTATTGCATCAGAAATATTTAATTTTCAAAGACAATACTTATTTGAGCTATGTTATCGGGTATGAACTATTTTCAAATTAAAAACGGACTTGACGTTCAGTCAGGATATACTTACATTGTTTCCAATCCCTTTCAAAATATACAAAAAGTAATTTAAAGGTGTGGGTGAGACAATACGAAACTCAAATCAATAAAAAAAAACTATTTTTCGATATATGATTGCAACAAAATATTTTCATAACATTGTAATTCATTTTTGAAGCTTTAAAATAGATTTCAATTCATACCTTTCAAAGAACACTCAACTGTTTGCAAGAATCTTTGTTAAAGAAGTTCTTAAAATAATATATCAGAATAATTTATGGGTATATTTAATTGTTTATCAAATATTATTTTATGTTCAAATATAATTATTTATCTTTCTATATAGATTAATTTGAAAATAAAATTGATCTTAGACATTTGTCAAGTTTTAAACAATTTTATGTAATTTAATAATAACAATTAAATCTCTCATTTTCAGGTGGCCCTGCCTTTCGACTGAAAGGATCGGTTTTATCGATGGCATTTTTGGATTATAATGGAGTCCTTATACCATGTTCTTATGAAGTCTGGAGAGACGAAAAACAGTTAGATCGAAGAGATAGTACGTTAATTATTTAAATTTTGGTCAATTTTTATTATTTTTAAAAGAATATATTCAGATTAATTTCGATTTTTCATTACTATTCCTAGAAACACCAACAAAAAATCCGACTCGAATGAGCCCGACACTGTCTGGTGGCCAAGATCCTACCGCTTACTTTGGGGATCAGCAATATATGGTGATAACCAGTGAGAAACAGTGTCGTGTTATAGCATTGCCAAGCCAAAACTGTATCTACAAGCAGCAAATCTCAGAAACGGACTACGTTATCAAGGCAGAGATAATAAATTTGAAAGGTAAGCCAAAATTTGCATTTTAATTGGCCAATGGTCAATGAATTCATTTATTGTATTTACAATTTTGAAATTACAGATAGTGTATGTCTAGTCTGTTACCTCTCGAATGGACATTTGGTGTCGTATAGTTTGCCAAGTCTACGACTTCTGCTCGATGTTGATTTTCTTCCATTAGCCGATTTGAGGTAAGACGAAATGGTTGGCAATTTTGTCTCTATATTTATCACCTTTTGAATACCTATACCCATTCCAAAAATGAAAACAAAATGCAGTAATGTGACCTGTGTATAAATTTGATTAATATTTCATTCCTGTACAAAGGTTCTTAATTCCATAGTTCCATTTAAACATATTTCCTTTCTGAAAATTGCATCTGGTAACAGGATCCAAAGGCAATTGGCCATCTGGGTCAACGGTATAATTTACTTTGAGCGTAATCAATCACATTTCCTGCTACCAACAAGGCCAGTTTCCTGATCCTATTACCAAAGCAACGAGAATGTTCATTGTAAATATTAGATTAGACTTAAATAGCAACCAACAATAACAACTACAATGACATGAAATGATATTAAATACAACAGCATACAAAAATACTAACCCAGCCGATTTTTCTGCACCAGTTGTGTAATGAATAGAAAGCGAGTAACATCATTGGACCAAAAACCGTACCTTGTTGAACACCGCAATTAATTGTACAACTTTGAAATTCACAATTAGCAGTAGGAATTTTGTTTTAATATTAAATGAATAGAAGCATCTTTCATGGTAAAGTACAAAGTGTTTAAAGTTTCCTTCCGGTTAAAAAGTTCCTTCCAAAACACTGATCAAAGACTTTTCAATTCAATTTAAACTACATTCTGAACTTTACCTAAAGATGTGGAATAGTTTGATATTTCCTCTGTAGTAAATATGTAATTAACCATTCACGATGCGTACAATTATTATAGGTATTAACTACATATTGTTTATACGTGACAATTGTACAATTTTGTAGAAATGTTCACTTTTTATTACGTTTTAAAGTAGTTCATAAAATGGTATTTTTTGTTCACTGTTGGCTGATTTTCCAACCTGTTTTCCAATTACAAAGTAGCAAGTTCGAGTTTCTTTCTTGGGCGTCATTATATTTTTATTGTGGAAATTCATGCACTTTTAATTTTGTTTATGCAAGTTTAGTTAAAGGTAAACCTTAGAAAGAAACTAAAATAAAAATGCCTAAATGGGGTCCAGGAATTTCAAAAATATTAAAATAATAATCATTAAATAAAGGAGTGTTTTAATCTGTATTTTCTGGGTTTAAATCATTCATTCAACCTGCTGTTATTTTTTTTGTTTTTAAATTATTTGAGATTTTGTGAAACGGTGATGATAAAAATCATGAAAATTTCATTACCGTTTTGATTAAAATATTCCAATTTTTCTTTATTAAATTTTGTTCCTTTATGTTGTTCAGAAAATTATTTTACCAATATCCAAAAATCATGAATCAGAAATAACTAATTTTAAATTTATTCGTTCAGAAATCATAATCGTTTCAAGAGCACCCTAGACAATGAATAATTCACTGGTAAAATATGAAAATTCAGATCCCATTTGATGGTGATTATAATAATAATAATAAATATTGAACCGATTTGTCTGCACCCCATTTAGATGCAATTATCCAAAAATGGACCTAATGCGTTAATACTGTATCTGCTAATTAATTTAATTCGCTCCACAATTATCGGGTTTTGTATTGCAATCATAATAGAAATTAATTAGTCGACATTATTGAATAGACGAAGCAAAATTGGATTGGCATAATACAATAGCAAAAACTATATAATTGAGATGTGAAATAACGATTGGTTAGCGTAGGCCTAATTCCAAATTAGATTGGTTTGATAAGTTTTAGTGATAACCAAACAGCAACAAAGACAACTACCAAAAAAAATACTCCATATTGAGACACAAGCCGAGTATGTTACGATGAAAAGAAAATCCCCTCCTTTTCAATCCTTTTCGCAGTGTGTTTTGTTCAACATTGTATATTTCTTTGTTTTATTTTAAATTTCTTGATTACTGTTTGTATATACATATACCTATTTAAACTCAAAACCATCTAATGGATAGAAAAAATAGACGGATTATTTTGTACTGAATTGAAACAACAAGGGAAAACTCTTTGTATGTGTATAGCTTTCAGACCAAATGTAAACAAGGAATTGTAGATCCAATGCTCTCAATTTGGGGCCAGCAACTAATTGTGCACGAGGACACTAACCAGTAAGTTTTTTCTATAAGCAACAAATGCGTTTTTTTTCTTTTGATTTACTTTATAGTTTATAAAAATATATATTCGGTGATTTTAAGGAAAATTATTATGACATTTTTATAATGAAAATATGGAGATGCGTTTCTAGACCAAGAATAATGGCAATATCACATAATCCCCGATGAAATGTCACAGATTGACTTTTGCCCTTTTTCGATCAAAGCCCCTTTTTTTGATTATTATTAATTTCCAAATAATTGTCACAAACACACCTATGATACTAGGACTGGTATGAATATTATTATGACTTGATGATGATTAAGAGAGTATTGATGACATGATCCGATACAAAAACCCACCCCTAAAAACTGTCTCTACTTTTTTACAATGAATAAAATAGATGTATGTTTAACCGTGACTTGCCAAATGTAAACGTGTTAATCGTTATCACAAAAACTGTTTTTATTATATTATATACATATATATAGTTGGCTACTATAAATCACCACCGTTGTTGTTACTATCTTTCTGATATTTTACTATACCTCTGATGTTATTCACAATTTTCGTTTCTACCTTTGCTGCTGTTCTCTATACTCTCTCTTTAGCCAATTAAAAATAATGATATTATAAATAAATTAATATTAATTCCTTATAAATAAACTCAGTGTTTTAGCTTTATTCTGCTAAATAAATAAATCCGACTTAAATCTACCAAAAGGGCTAACAGCTCCTGAATAAAAAAAAATACCAACGAAACATAAATAACACGATTAAATATTAAAAAGAAAATCCTAATAAAAATCTTAAACTATGATTACATTTTTTCCATGGAATGGTGATTATGAAAATGAGCTTTTTGATGAATTTTGGCCACCAAACACAAAATATTCCCACACAACTTTGTGTTGAATATCAGTATTTTTATATATATATTATTGTACTCAATTGAGGGACGTGGACCAAGCAAAAAAACCGGTCCCCTCTGCCCCCTCTTCTCGCACAGTTGTGTTGATAACAGAGCACCCCGAAGTGAGATTTGTTATTTGACGCATGCCAAAACCGTACATATTTTTTTACGATTATATTGGCAACCATCAGTTGCAAACAACAAGAATTTATTTTATGTTTTATTTAACGAAACGACAATAAAAGCAGCTTGTCCAGAAATTGTTATGGACCGAACCGTTTTTTGATAATTAAATTTCAATTTTTCAAAAACTTTTCAATTAATTTCGTTTGCATGACTTTAAAAAAAAACATTGGATACGCTCGCTTTTGCGAGAATTTTCTGTTGTTTAAGTATATATATTTCCGCATTTGATTTTGGTTTATTTGTAGTCGTTTGCATATTTAATCAAATTGATCTGAACTGTTTTCACAAGAACGAGTACATTCATCAAAGATTGTACACATTTATTATAAAAACATATTATCATCCAGGCTAATAAATTAAATTTAAATTGACCCAATTTGCAAAGCGCACCCCTCAAATTCGCTTTCCGACCCTCTTTCGTCTTTTCTCGCTTTTAATGAGCATAATTACTAACATATTTATGATAATATTTTGGGAATTTCCATAAAGAATTCAACGGCATTTTTAGACGGTAGAACAGTTGGCCTCCGCCCCATTTTAGACAAATCATCCCGTTGCTCTTTCTCTCGCTCTCTCTCTCCTACAACGCTGCTGCTCCTGCTGCCAATAATATTGTGCACATTGTTCAATTAAGCATCATAATATCCGCCATTAATAATTAATGAAATATGATTAAAACGGGATCGCTTTCACGGCCGTTTTATGGCCATAATACATGCCAAAAGCAAATATCAGGATGGGTCCAAATTTGACGTAATAGTTTATTAATTGAAGTTAACATTCTTAATCCAGACTTAAAATTTTCTGTAAATATTTAATTCATTCAATTGATTTAACTTCTTCATACTTCAAAAGGCGAAAAGCAGACTAAAGTACATTGTGTAATAATCGCATTTTGTGAATATTAAAGGAATTTTTCAACTATAATTAAATTTTATCATTTATGAGGTGACTGTTACTTTTCAGAACGAAACACTATTAATCAAATCATTTGACCTAACCTGATATATTGCCAATATTTATTACATGGCCACGTTCTCTATTCCATGATTGATTGACTTTTATTATGTAATAAACAAAGTTCACAAGCCTTTTCGTACATAGATTGGGTTAAATCAATTGCTAACACTGTTTCATATATGCTAACGACTACAAATGTTGGCGGAATCAATCATGACACTAAAAAGAAGAAAACGACCAGAACTATCAAACTTCCACTGCCCAAAATTAACTATATTTGAATTGAAAATTTTTAGGATCTCTAAAACGTTCTGCTTCAGCAACAAGGGACATGGACTGTATTTGGCCACCCCCACCGAACTGCAAAAGTTCACCCTCTGTGCAGATTTTTGGTATTGTTTTGATTTTATAATTCGTTAAATTGCTTTAGTCATATTAAATTTGATCGCATTTCATTCCAGTCTGCAGTTTATGAACGAAATGATGAGCGAACTCTTCCAGCCTCATGATATGCCCGAACCTCCGAAGGAGAGCTTCTTTAAAGGACTGTTTGGCGGCGGTCTTCGCAGTCTCGACCGAGAGGAACTCTGTAAGTCAATTAGTCTTAATAATTGAAATTGTTACAAACCCCCCAAACTTTCTGCCATTCGAATAAGACGAAGAATTTAAATTATGCACAATAGCAGAAGGCAATTTTATTTTCACTCTGATTTTCGACAACAATGCAAATAATTCTGCATAAAATTCACATTACTTGTTTAGTAGTTGAAACTTCCCTAAAAGATTAATACGCCTTTTTGTCCCGAAATGGCCCTGACCTACTTTCGAAAGGAAATCCAATATATGGATGGGGAAAGGTTTTAGGGAAAGTATTTTAAGGAAAGCCCCCTCCATTGTTATAAATCGATACGATATATCATCTAAACCGAAACTCTTTCATAAAAACACGGAGTATGTAAATTGGATTATTTTTTATAGAAAATATCAATCCAGGACTTGATTACTTGTACTTAATGAATGGTAGTAGATGTTAATGGTGCACATTACTCACATACAAACCAAAATCAACGGTTACATAAATTCGAACGTCTTATGTTTTGATGTATTTTGTGTTATATTTTCTTTCTTCAAATATAAAACTTTTTAAATCCTTGTTAAATTAATTGACATCTTCAAGGGACATTACTTAAACTTACCTAAACTGAACATTGTATTCATAATTACGATAAGACCACTTAAAACCACTATACTGATAAATATTTTCCCGAAAAAAACGTTTACATTAAATAAAGTTTATACTATTAAAGATTATATCTTAGAAGATTTTTTTACAATTACCCTCTAAAAATACATTCTGTTGCAAGAAGTTGAATACAGTCATTTTATTGAATACTTTTAAAAATTCCTTTGTTAATAGGGTTAAAGAGTTCATTGAGAGCATAAGTATGAAAAAATATTGGAATTAAGCTCATCACAGCTACTTCTAGAAAACAAAAATCAGCGCGGCGCCATTTTAGCCCCTGGAAAATCGTTGCAGAAAATTGAATACACCCCCGTTTTTGGTTGGTTGTTGTTGCTTTTTTTGGAGAGTTTTAAATAATAGAAACTATTGATATTCTATTCCTTTTGAATTAAATGGCTTGCAAAATAAATAAAATATCAAATTTTGAAACGGTTTCTCCAGCTTTTCGAAATTAAAAGTGCAAAAATTCATATTTTTTTCGAAATATACCTAATAAATATAAAATTCAGAAGGACAATTAGTTAAACTATTATATTGTAAAGAAAATCACACCATTTTTTTCGGTTTTAGTGGTACAATCGAACCTTTTGTAAATTAACTCTATAGCCAAATGACGTAATGGATGACGTGGTTTCTGTTACTGTATATAGAGAATAAATTTAATTAAATAGATTCCCTTTAAATGATTTCATTCAAATAAAAAAACAATCTTCATTATCATTCAACTAAAACCATTTCAAAATTTGATAATGAATTGAACATTCACAACATCAATACGAATTTAGCATTAAGAGGCTTTGTTCTCATTCAAATCCTCAAAACACTAATAAATGCCGAGCAATTCTCATTTCCTTATGAATAATAACAATGACTGATTTTAATTTGAAATTGTGGATATTTTCGTCAACAGGTAATTTGCTGAATAACTCGTTGAAATATTTAAGATGAACTCTTTGAAACTTTCAAGTCCTCAGGGAATTTCATTTCGAAACTAATCAGTCAAGCAATCAGAGCGGTTATGTGCATATCAAGATTCCGGTTATTAATTGAGAAATATTGCAATTCATAATTTTCCTCTTGCTATGCTTCCGATTTCCATTGTCTTGAGCATTAATTATTTGATCTCTGGAGCATAGGAGCCAAATATGGAAATAAATCCAAATTGTTGAAGATATAGCAAAAATTGCAACATACAAATTAAAGTTAGTTTATTAAAGTTGGGTTTTGAAATTTATCTATTTAAATGTTGCTTCTTTAATTTGTGTTGATAATGATAGCAACAGAGAAGCTTAAAAAATACTATTACTATTTAAAAGGAAATAAAAATTTTTTCTCAAATTTAGTAATCATTAAAAGACGAAAATTTTTAGGCCACTCTTTAGGCACACTATCTTGGAGTGATTATATATAATTCATGAAACCATTTTTAATACCGATAATCGTTTAAAAACAATCTAAAATGTTATTTATACAGATTTTATAGTATCTCAATCATAACCAGGCGTCACCACTAGACAAATATGTACTAAATACTTGATTTAGTATAATATATGTATAAATCTTTTCCCGTATTATTATATCTTAATTTTATATCTTGATTAATTTAATATAAATTTATGTTTAAATATTTGTGTGTAGATTTTTGCGTTTGGTTGAGAAACATTCCCTATAAACCCGCTAACTTTAAGAAGCAATAAAATCTATAAAAATTGCATTTTTGAAATTGTTGATTTTGGAATCTTACTTTTAGGAGTCTTTTTAATGTATGTATAATTTTTTCAATACAATAAAAATTTAAGGTTATTTAATACAATCTTATTTTTGAATTCCAGTCTCTGAATTTCTATGAACAACAGTTTATTATTCAATATTTATTACCAATTGTAAATAATTTTGATGGAAATGGCATATTTAAATTCAAAAATTAAACAACTCCAAGAGAATGAGATACCATTAATTCTTTTTTATTCTATTTAAGACAAATCAACTAACGTTATCCAAAGTGTTCCAAAAATATCGTTTTTTGATAAACAGTACATTATTCACCTACCTTCTTTTCTTTCCGGAAGAAAACAGCAGAAAGCTTTAATTGAACTCTTCTCTATGCTAGATTTGCCTGTTAATTAGTTTTTTGCCATTAATAACTACCTGTAATTTATTTCTATTTAGTTGGCGAACAGAGCGGTAAGGCGAATAGGAGTGTCGCGAGGCTAGTGCCGGCCGGACCCAGTGCCAATATCGAGGCGTTAGGCGCCAGAGCGAGTACAGCGGCGTCGGAAATCAGTCGCGCCCACCAGCTGGCGATGGAGCGAGGCGACAAGCTGAACCAGCTGGAGGAGCGCGCCGAACGGATGAGCAATACGGCGCAGGAGTTCAGTGGAACCGCTCACTCGCTAATGCTGAAATACAAGGACAAAAAGTGGTACCAGCTCTAAGTTTCCTATTTTATCGTTAAACTACTATTATTGCAAACCATATGTTGTTTTATATTTACAATCAAACAAAATTAGTTTTGTTGAATGAGTTGATATCGTTATCGCGTAATTTTAATGGAAACACATAAAATTTTAAACTAAAAACATAATAATAGGGAGGAGAGGAGAAAGGAGAGCGTCTATGATAGTGTGATGACACATAATAACAAATAAGAAAAGTGGATTCCAATTAAGTTTTATTATTCTGTTATGAACTGACTCAAAACAAAAGGAAAAAAAGATGAATATATACTAAAATTATTATTATTATTACAAACAAATAAAGACTATATTGAAAACGATGAATTATTAAATGCCGAACAAGAGAATAATATACACACGTTTGTTGTTTAGCCGCCGACAAAAATAGAAGGACGAAAGCAGGAGGAGGAGGAGAACATGTTGAATCCACAAGAAATGGAGAGATTTTTATGATAAGCTACTATTTAAAAACAATGGAAAATAATAATAACTATTACAATGTTCTGCAGAGTATTTCTATATTTTATTAGAAAGAAAGGATATATTAAAAAGGAATCTATTAAAAAAAGAAATAAATATATATCATAAAATCAGCAAGAACAACAACAAAAATTAATGATTAGCAAGCATTTTTATATGTAAAGTTATAAATAAATCTATAAATATATATATTATATATACACATATGAATATTTATTAAATAAAAAAAGAAGACAAATTTACGCTTTACCAAACGAGAAAAACATCAAAAGAGAACCCATTTTTGTAGATAATTCGTTAAAATAATGTAATACAACAAAAAAAGAATAAAAGACACACAACAATTAAAATAGAAAAGTACATTAATAGGTTTTAAAAACGAAGATGAAACAATTTTTGAATAATAATTAGTGTAAAAACACACCAAACCGCAGGCATTTGCTAATCAATTTCATATAAAAAAAATAGTTGCAACAATAAAAGGCATTTCGATCTTTCATATTTGCAAAAAGAAGAATTGTAACCACCTTTTGACGACGACAAGTTTAATCATATAAAATTCAGCTAGCAGAAGTTCGTCAGTATTTTGTCATTATAGCACAAATTGAATGCAATTGAATCGGGATTTTGCAGCAATTTTTCTCTATTTTGCATCAACAAAAGCAGAGTAATTAAACAAACATTGTTCTTAAAATACCGATGCTGATTGTTAGAAATTGAATAGTGCAGTCTTTGGGCTGCTTTTCATTATTATAAACCAATTAACAAAGTTGGCTTCCTTTATATAAAAAAAAAAAACAAAACAATGGAAAATTTCTTTTCGCTTAACATTGTGTGATACATATTGATCCATATCTTATATCTATTCATGTTTTAAACTAACTATTATTATTTATTCTGTTGTTATAATTATGATTTAAGACAATTTTCAGTTACCCCATTTAAAGGCATTTAATTAAAACCAAAAATATTATGCTTTCAGTAATATGTGTTTTAATACCTCCTCTTAATAAATGTAATAGTCCTTATATTGTTTAACATTCAATTTAATTCAATTCTCTTTTTATGAACTACTAAAGTACATACAAATATATCTACAGTCGTTATAAATTCGGTTAGGTGTAAGGCGGAAAAAGTCAGGTGTTTGAATAGGCAGACAGATAAGTGTTTGTTATGAAATACTAGAATAGAGACAAAGAAAATCGGGAGCATTTCGTATCATTGAATGATGGCATTTCTCTCTTTCTCGGTGTAAAAATAATTTGAAGGGTGAAAAAGTGGAAAATCAGCCAGAGTTGTTTTTATAGAGAAACTGTCATATCAACTGGATAAAATGGAGAGTCTTCTCCGTATGAATAATATCGAATTTAAATTTATATTAATAATAGAGAAAAGGAAATCTAAATCTTGAACTTCATATCCCAGAAAACACTCAATGGACCATCACCACCAATTATTACTTTTCATTTTCTATTTTCTTCTTCGATATAGTTGCCATAACTTCTTGGACTTGTTATATTAAATACCGAACGTTTATCTAGAGAGGACCCACTAAACCACACAACCACCACCACCACTTGAAACTTATCTCCTCCGATCTCTCTCTATCTTTTCTGTCTATATTTCACGTTGTATGATTTAATTGTTATAGCAAAACCACCACCACCACTTTTAATATCTTCCTTATTACGATTGTTCTTCAACTTCAACTTCGAGTACTTCTTAGGCATTATCCTCCTTCTTCTCCCCATCTTCCTTTCCACTTACTGGCTAAGGATGTAAATAATTACTTCTCTATTCCCTATAATTATAACGCTAAATAGAATATCTATTATATAAAACAAAGAGAGTACATAAATATATGTTCTATAACAAACAAACAAAACTCGTTAAAATATATCTGTGGTTTCATAACAAACAACAATTCAATGAGAGATATCATTTAAAATATAACGCATTATTATCCCCCATTTTTCATAAACTAATCGATTCTTCGTCAAGGAATCAGTTGATGAAATAAATTTGTCAAGCTTCTGATTTTCTTCTCCTTTTTTGTTTAATGTCCTATCGATTGCACACAAAACTCTGCAATAAAATAAATCAAAAGTCAGATATAGACGATGGAATGTAAGTAAATTTTCTGTTAACTATAATATCGTGTAAATTCTGTAATAAAAAGCCAATTTCAAATTGAAAACTTTTGCTGGTCAAACATGTAATAAGTTCCTCACAAAAATCCAGAGTTAATGTTATATAAACGATGTTAATTAATTTAAGAGCAGACTATAGTTGAAAGCTTTTTGAACATAGCAAAGACCATTTATAAAGTGTTGTACTATAATTTCCCCGTGTACAAAACAGAAATAACTTGTAAGCATCTCTATCCCTCTCTCTTTTTAAGTGTACATATCTGTCGTTCTTTTTCATAATAAACTATATTAACATAGAACAAGGATACTTAATGAACATAATGCATTCGTAATGGTTATTAAAGTAAAGGAAGACTTGTCACAGACATTCAATGATATGAAACGCCAAATAACTATATAGTAAGCAAATTAGTGGAGAAAGAAGGAGAATTTAAGCAGGAGATGTGATTATTTAAATGTGTTTAGATTTTCCAATGCTCTATTCCGCTCGTAATTCATTTCCATTTGTAGGGTTTGGAGTATGTCTTGAAAACGCTCACTTTTAACGGCAACAACAACAAAATAATGAACCACACAAACTGAAGAACGTCAATTATTAGCGAAAATGTACAGCATTCCCAAGTCATTCATTCCGAAATTTTTATATATTTCAATTGATTGCAAATTAAACTCCCCCAAATGCAAAACTTGTCAGTGTTATTGTCCCAAAGTCCTTGAATCTTATTGTTTTGCGTAATTTTTGTAAAAAGAAACCAACATAGAATGGCAATATTATGGAAGACAATAAAGGACCGGTTTTAACAAAAAATCAAAACCATCTTAAAGCACACACTAAATAAAACACTAATCTCTTCAATTAAAATAAACAATTTATATCATTTAAACGTTTTCTTCCCCAAATAATTGATAAAAGGGAATTACAGACCACATTCAATTAGGCTTTAGTTTTGTATAAATTGGTACAAGTCATTTGTATTCCAACGCCGTTACCGTTATATCCCGACTCCAACTATTTAGGACTATTTAATAGGCATAAGTGGATAAATTAAAAATGAAATTGTGATGAAAAATTGGACATTATTTTGTGACATTCAATATTTTTGTATATTTATAGAAAAGAGAAATTGCTTAACAAAAGTGTTTGAGAAATATTGAACCGTTACGTTACGTTTTTTGGCAAATAATACATTTGTGAACCAATCATATTATATTTACCCACAGTTTCAAATGTATTCTCTTTATTTTTCAACTCCAATTTCCAAATCTCCTTATTGCAAAATAATATAATGTCTTTAATGAACAAACTAATGCGTTCTAGTCATTTTATATAGAGAAGAATAGAGTATAAAACACTTGGCCATTTTGGAATCTGTTCATTCGATATCCAAAGATAGTTGTACTTATATAATGAATAAAACGTCTTAACGTACTTTCCAAAACTAGAAGAGAAAATAAAATTGCGCAGAGCATCCAATTTAGAGGGATAAATTAATTTTTTATATAAGATAATTAGAATTTAACAAAAAAAAAAAACAAGTATATGGAAATTCACAACAATTTGCAGCGTCTTGTGGATTCTCTCTCACTATCCGAGTATTTGATGATGATGATGAAGATAAAGGTGAAGGTAGACTTTTTAATAAAGGACATGAAAACTATGTATTTGACATTATTAAAGCTAAGGACAAACATTTTAAAAATGGCGGTATGATTACTATTTATAATGACCCACAATTTTTATGAGGAACTCTTCATCGTCTTTCGGGCAAAGCAAAGGTGAGAAAGAGGAGAAGGAGACAGATCAGATCCTACTTCTTCTTCTTCTACTATCGATACATATATTGGAATGACAAAACATTTATTATAAATAAAATATATACACCCTCTATGACAAACAAATAAATGAATATATATATATACAGATTTAATGCATATATTATATGAATATATGAAATGCAATTTCATTATAATTAATTGTACGTAATCTTAATTATGATGGAGAAAAGAATGAATAAAAATTGAAATAGTTGAAACAGTCTTTTATTATAGTCTCTAAGGTAATTTCTAATCGTTGAATAACAATGGATCTTGAGACTGATCCATCGTTCTTGTAAGGTTTTTAGAAGAAAAAATGTCTTTTTCCCAATTTTGATATAAAAAGTACTGGTTTTCATTAATTTATGCTTCAATAAAAAGTGAAAATTTTCCAAATGAAACATAATAATCATCACGGCATGAAAAACTAAATAAAAAATGTACTATAGAAATGAAATGATACAACTTCATTCACAAATAAATCTTATCATCATTCGACTTCTTCTTCTTATTCTAGTTTGAAGAATGAAACATCAAAATGTTTCATTAAATGTTATGTTTCTATTTTTTAAAACTACAAAAAGCCCC
>JXOV01026768.1:16129-29181 GCA_001014945.1 Clogmia albipunctata
TCGACGTTTAATTCAGTTTTCTCGAAACTTAAAGCGTCTTGAAACGAAAATAACTATTAATTTAAAAGTAAATAATGTAATTAGGCCGGGATAGCGTAGTTGGTAAAAGCGTTGTCACAGAATTCAAATCGATGGACCCAGGTTCGAGCTCTGATGAGACCGTAATTTTTTTCCTTCGAATTTCATTACTTCTTTTCAATAACAACATTTTGTGATTAATATAAATATATTTTTTAAAAAAAAAAGATAATATTCCGGCCTCAACTGTCGAACAACTAATATCGTCAATACTGTTCGTTCGATCCCAAACAGGTAGGTTTTCAAAGCAAGGGTGGAGCGCGCGCATGAAAACGAAGAGATAAACCGGATCTTTCTAATACTAGTATTTTGCTGATATTCAATAAATGCTGTATCCATTTATTGATGGATGGGAAAGGGATGATCATCTTCGTAGTATATGTGCTTTGTTTCGGTGGCAAAAACCTGTCAATAATTAGACTCTATATAGAACTATCTGTTCTTGGTACTAATCACGTCATAACAAATTCTGATTCTGGACATGATATTCAATTGAAAAAGATTGGCAAATGAATAAATAGGGCATTTGAAAAACTTTGATTATGTAAAACCGGTTAGACCGGTAACGGTTATTGGGTCGCACACTCGTCAGTTTTTGTCGAAAAAGTGATAAAAATTAATTACTCCTCAGAAAATTTTTTAAAAATTTGGTTAAAAACCAAAAAATCAATATATTTTTAAAATTATTTATTACCTAAACTAGTTACTAATTAAGTCAAATATTTAAAATACTTTCATTTAAAATCGATTTTCTTTTTTAATTTTCATTTATTTTATCTGTTTCAGAACATTTTGAAAAAGTACCCTCTATTTTTATATTAGGGAGTTGTTTAAATTATTGTAATTTGGTAAAAATTTAAACGAATTAATGAAAATGTGTTTTGGTTCAAAGACCTATCTATTTTGGATACAAAACATACATCTTGCATATTATACTCTGATTTTTTAAATTTTGGTACAACTATTCTTAAAAATAATGCTTTATGGTTTTATTTTGGGTTTTCGAAGGTCGATCAGTACTTATTGCACAATTTTTATTGTTTTAGTTTTATAAAGTGTTCGAATTTATTTATTTAGCAGACTCAATTTTTATCTAAAGTTTGTGATTCAGTTTGGGTTTCGTTTATTACATGTTCAATCCAGAAGAAATGTTATTTACGTCAAATATTCCCTTCATTTCCTCTATTAAACATTTCTTTCCATTCTTATATGTTGAAATATATGCTTTTTTGTGAAAATTATTAAAATGAATTGAAATAAAGAATCCCAACGATTTTGGTTCAAAATACCAAATATTTAAGCAATTTTGATGGTATCAAAAGTAATTTCCACTTTTTTCAAATTGGGGCAAATTTTGGCAAAATGTCTTTTTAGATTATACAAATAATTAAAAATTTTTATTTACCAAAATTGAGGAAAAAAAATTGTAATTTTATTTTAATAAAAATTTAGCATCGCCATCTCCATTCGCTTTTTTAAACTATTTTGATGAAAAATCCAGAATTCCAAAATTGTCAATTGCAAATCGCCACAAATTTATCTGTCATTTGTATAGTGTACACCTGTCAAAAAAGTATTTGAAAATAACGGTTTTTTTCCACTTTTGATGAGAAAATTCGGCAACAAAAAGCCCACGGTTTACATTTAAACTCCGAAACTAAGGATACAAAGAGTTTGAAAGTCTGTGGATTCCATATTATTGGCTAGGATAAAAGATATTTTTGTAGGTTATTTTTTTCGCTGAGTTTGATGTAAATCCGGGATTTTCTTATATCCCGTTTACCTAAACCCAGCCAGAAAACCGTTAATTTGATTCAAAATTTTTGTCCAGTAGAAAGAGACGGACAGAGGAAAAATTGGCGCGCGCCAAATCCATCTCTTCCCTTTTTTCCAATTTGTGAAAAATTATTGTTGAAAAAATTTTCTTTTCCAATTTTCTACCGAAACCATGGATTCCAAGATGAGATTTTACCAAATTCGGGTGTCGTCGAATCGGAGATGATGGCGCAGAGAGTTTCAAATATTTTAAATATGATTTCTATTTTTATTTTAGGAAAAGTCTGGCAATCAAAAAATTTCATCCGTTAACCGAAATTTTCGGTAAAAAATTGTTTGCATTTAGGCGTTTTATAGAAGAAAATAATAAAACTTACAAAACTCGTCTATTTCCTTTATGTTGTTTTCTTTTAAATTTTTATGAATTTCCAACGGTTCAACTACTAAACTTAAAACTTGAAGATTTTCTCGGCATATTTTTTGGGTTTCCTTCAGCATTCAACTTATCGAATAAGTCTTTTAAAAGCCGTTAAAAATTATTTTGTTGTGAAAAATAGAAAGAATTGGCCCAGACAAAGATTTCGATTACCAAACGGGTATAAAATACAAATTGTTGAATATTTTTGCATCGTTTCAATTTGAATTTGTTAAATTTAAATATTTAACTTTTTGCTTAAAGTAGTTTTTATATGCTTAAGATGACTACATATATATGAAAAGATTACCTTATATAAAATGCCAAAATGTGTAAGAATGTATAAGAATAAATAATTTGAATAAATATTTTCCTAAAAAAATAGAAATAGATTTTCATATTTCACATAAAATCTTCTCCTTTGAAGAGTTCCCAAAAAAGCAATGGAAGCGAGATTAGCAGGAAAGAGACCAATAGGCCGACCAAGGAAGAAACTCCTTATTCGCGGATCTAATCGGAATGTTCATAATTGCATAAAATAGAATATGATTTTGGATATAAATGATTTAGCTATTTCTTTATGAAAATTTAAATACAAATTCTTTAACCCATTATATTTGAAGCCGAGAGACTCCGAAAATACTTTTAACGATTTTACAGAAATTTGTGGGGTATATGGGGAATGTCCTATTTCATTTTACAAACCCCTAAATTTT
The DNA here is from genome assembly GCA_001014945.1 of Clogmia albipunctata. NCBI lineage: Eukaryota > Metazoa > Arthropoda > Insecta > Diptera > Psychodidae > Clogmia > Clogmia albipunctata. Next base: position 19,115 of record JXOV01026768.1, read on the forward strand.
TAAAAACTTTTTTTAAGTGTTATTTTTTATGTGATTAACCATTAAAAAATGCATATACAAAAAGATACATCAATGCGCATTAAGAGTGGGCTACTCCTAATAAAATTCTTTTCACAATACAATATTTAAAGACGTTACTAATCACAATAGTGGTATTATCAATTCAATTTTTGGCCTATTTTTTAAGTTTTTCGAAAACACACTTCGTTTTTTCTTTTACAATTTTCAAATACTTTAACTTGTTCGCTCTAGCTTGCTTAAATTTGAACGCATCCACCTCTCTAGTCTATCTTGATCGTCCATTGCCTCTACCCACTGATCTAGGAAATCCAACAGCCCGAGGGGGAATACTTTAACTTATTCCAGTGTAGTTTGGTTTTTGTAAATCATAATACATTGATCTGTTGGGACTATAATTATAAAACGTTCTGTTCTAAAACTAATACAATTCTTTGTACAAAAATATTATTAAAAATACAACAAGTCAATGGTTTTATCGAATCAATAATCACTTTGCTGCAATTATAAGATTCTTCAAAACCTTCAGATTTCTTCTTCTAAAAGACACTACATATTATTTTATGTATAGAATTGTCTGAAATTGCAAATATACAATCGTTAATTTCTAAAAAGGCTTGGTGGTGGGGTAGTAGGTCACTTTCAAATTTAACGCCCTTTCAATTTCCAATTTGGCCCATTTCGTTTTAAAGCATTTTCTGTCTCACTCACACACTCTACTGGATTTGAATTTTCTGTTGAAAATACTTATGACTAAATTTTTAATGTAAAAAATTATTGAATGTGTAGGCTAACAGCAATTAAAGAAATTGCGATTCTAAAACCCTCAAAAAACATCAAAATAAAATTTTGAATTTTCGCGGGCAAACTTAACGAAAAAACAATCGGCGAAGTTGCGTCCAACAACAACAAATGGAAGGGGAAAATTGTGGATTATTTCAAACGACGACAATTCGGAAAAGTGTGGCTTAAAAAATTTTTATCGTTGGAAATTAGTCTTCACTCGTTTTTAAGTGCTAAACAGTGATCAAGTGTTGAATAAGTGCTTGCTGAACACAAAAACAATACAATGAACGCGACAATTCAGCGACCAATCGGTAATTTGTGATATTTGAGATCTTCAATCATTGACGGAGAAATCCGACGATTATTTGTGTACGTGTGGCATGGGGAATTTTTCGGAACATCCCTTCAGTTGACTGCGATTGATCGCGGAGAATTGATTTTAGTGAATTTCAGTTCATCTCGACTTTCATTTCGAGAGAGAACCTTTAAAACGGAGAGATCAATTATTGTTGAAACTCATTCGAAAGAGTTTCTGTGATATAATAATTTTCAATATATTTTTAAAAAAAAATAGTTTCTAATTAAAAAGTATGAAAGGTGACACTGTGGTTAAATTAGTACGAAAATTTTCCGTAGATTCGCCGCTTGGAAAAAGAAGAAACGTCGACGATTATAATACGACCACAGCCGATGATGATAACAACAATTTTGCTGTTATCGGCAGTTTGAATAATGAGGTGAAGCGAAAACGGAATTTGGAGGACGGGTTGAAGGAGGCGGCGCCTTCGCCGTGCAAACTTTTTCGGCCTTCTTACTACGTAACCTTGGCTGATGATGATGAAGACAAGGACGAATCAGCTGTCGTAAATTCCGATTCAGACGACTATGGCGCTATCAATAATCGAGAGACGGGTAAGAGAAAGATAAAAAATGGAAATAAATCAACTTTTGTTTTTGTTCGGTTTTTTTCTGTGTTTGTCAAAACCATATTGCATCTTGTCGGATCGTGTATAAATGCGAGTCACAGTTAGTTATCGACTGACGTCATTGTTTATGAATGGAAATCGGCCAACAAGTTAAAACATGATGCACAATTCTCGCTTTGTGGTTTTATTGTCTCTGATTTGTTATCCAGCCAGTCGAGATAGTAGGCATTGATCGTTTTTGTTTTCACTATCTTTCTTCGGTCAATATTAACGATCTCATTCTTGTTGTTTCTCTCTTTTCTAGATATTTGCAAAGACTCGGACGAGGATGAGACTGATGTGGGTGATTCTAGCGATAATGACTCCCATTACGGGGTTATTGAGTTCGATGTGGCCAGTATGAGCGATTCTTCTAATAGTTTTTATAGCGGGGACTCGTCGAGTGGAGCGGAAGTAATTTTTTGTTTTCCGAATACGGAAGCATAAAATTAGACTTGTATTTTAATTGTAAATCGCATTATAGGACATAGTATTGGCAGCTGTGGCCGCTCATGCCTTTTATTACAACTCTGACGAGGACTCGTCTTCGGAAGCGGACTTTTCGGACGACAGTGTGGCGACCTTTTGCGATCCGGACTTTAAACGGGCTGACTACTGGAAATGCGTTAAATGCAACAACGCCCAGAATAATCCAATGTATCGCTATTGCGAAAAATGTTATCGGGTAAGGGTTTATTTCTTCCATCACATAAAAAACACACATATTTGACTCCTATCGCAGGTGGCGCCGATAAAATAACAATTGCCTACTGCGACACATTTTATTGTATTTTATAATAACTAAACTGCTGAAAAGTCAAACGTGTCAAGTCAATTGATTCGTCAATGCAAATTTTGGAGTGTGTAGTTCACTTAACCGCTCAAACATGTTCGAACAAGTTGGGGAAATTTAATTGCTACCTCATATACCGGCGAGAAATAATATTAATATTATTAGAACAACGTTTAACCGTCGGCGGATGAATGAATAATATTCCGATTATAGTTGGAAAGGTGCGAGAGGGGGGCAGAAGCAGACAAAAGAATCGCGAAAAGTACACACGAAAAGAATTCCAAAAACGCCGCGACGTCACGCGCCATATAAGAACAACAAATCTAACCAACACATTCTCATAATTATGAGAAATCGCGCGCGATTGCAGGGTTTTCTAACATATGTTATATCCTAAATTCAGCTTATTTTATTGAAGATATAAAATTTAACTGGATTGTCTTTAAATTTCTTTAAAAAAATTAATAAACCTTTGCCTTCCATTTAATTTTGGAATTCATATGAAATGGTATTCTCATTTGAATCTGATTCAATTAAAATTGATTTGAATAATTTTACGTCATTAAAACAACGCTATTTGCTTTTTGCTTAAATTTTGTTTCCAATGAACTCAATACAAGACAAGTAAAATTTAGCACGAATTTTTGGGAATATCTGTTTTGTATTTTAGAAAAAATATTTTATATGTAATTGTATTCATTTCTTAAAATTACTCTTAGTATTATATACAAATGATTTATTAAAATTTAAGTAAAATATGAAATTTTTCCCACTAAAATTAAATAAAATTTTAAACTTTGTGATTTTTTAAAATTAAAATGCATTGGTCGCCTAATGCAATAAAATAAGGAATTACATTTTATTTAGAAATATTGCAAAATTCAACGAATATTTACATAATAATTCAATTTTATTAATTTTAGCTTGCCAAATTGGTCAAATTTATTTTCAAAGTCTAGCAAAATAAATTGAAATTATTAAGTTCGTCATCCATGTTTACGATGCCTTTTGAAATGTAAATTTTCTTCTAATGTTCCATAATATTCAAATCGATGTATAGTATCCAATATGATTTGTCAGTAAATGCGTATAAGATTCGCGAAAAAGGAGATTATACTATATATCAAATAAAGTTTAAATTACTTAACTACTTAGTTAAAGTTTAGATATTTTATGTTATTTTTAAAAAATTAATTTGATACTTTGAATTTTACAATATAATAAATTGTGTTTGTTTCTAACCTAGCTGAGGAAAAGCCACTTTCCGCCACGTCCGAAAAGTACGAACGGCAAGACGAAGAAGCGCAAACCGAGGAAGTTCCGTAAACGCGAGAGGACTTTGAGCACCAGCGTGACGTCATCGGAGGACGAGGATTCGACGCCGGAGGACTTGACGAAAGCTGTCAATTCGGGAGGGGAAAATGGTGAAGGGGAACGCGAGGAGAAGGAGGAGGAGATTAAATCCTTGCAAGGGGAAGGAAGCAGTAGTTCCGAAAACGGAGAAGGGGATGCTGCACAACGGTCCAAAATGGGTATTTTAAGTGAGAGGAGGAGGAAGAAGAGGAGCCTCAGTGTAGATAAGGAAGAAGAATCAACCAGTCCAAGTTCCTCGCAATTGTTGAGCGGTGCTAGTCCAAGCCAAGATGAGATTAACTGTAATTTATTAGATAGTTCCTATAGCAATGAGCGGTCCTCGTCCCTAAGACAGACCGCCTCGAATCTGACGAGTCGGGAGTTTGCGTCCCAGAATGTGATGTCCTGCCTGAAGGAGATTGAGGAGGAGCGGGCGTTTTCCGATTCGGAGGTGAGCCGGAGGAAGAAGGTGCCAAAGCTGGAAGCGGCCGATTCTGGCCACGAGATCTTGTCCAAGGTGGAAGACGTGTGTGTCGTCTGCCTGGACAAGCCCAAAGACACGGCCTTTGTCCATCCGAATCGGATACACGTCTGCTGCTGCTACGACTGTGCCAAAATTATTTTCAATAAGCAAATGGGATGCCCGATTTGCAAAAGGAAATTCAATCAGTTCCTGAAAATATTTTTCGCGTAGGTTTTGCAATGTTTGGTCTGTAATAAATAAACGAAATGATTCGAATAAATTGCATATGACTGATTGTAGATAATAAAAATAAATACTGAACATGGACTGGCTGATTCCTACTCTGAATTTACATTTAATAGCAACAAATTTAATTTATTCTGTTATTGTTATAAATTTATAGCCCAAAGTGTAATGAATTGAGTTTGCATACGATTTATAACGATATGTGGAAAAAAGAACATGAAAAAATGAAAAGAAAGAAAAAAATATTGAGACGAAAGTGCCGTTTTAGGACATTATCGTCCCAGCTGAACTCGCATCTTTAAAAAGAAGGTAATAAAACCGCTTCATACAAACAATGTGTTTTATTTCTCTAGAAAATGTTATTTTTGGGTCTGACAATATTACGTAAAACCTAAATCAATAATTCATTGTGTCTGATATTACTCATCCGAAATGGAACAAAACGGTCTTGAATCAGATGATACAAGTTCAAGCAAGTCTTTGAGCGTGGCTTTCAAGACATTTTATTAGGAATTATTATTAAAGCCCCCCTCAACTCGATGTACATCAATTCCATTTTGACGATGAATTTAAACATCTTGTGGAAAAAATAGACCATAATTACACACGAGTAAAGTTTTAAAAAACGAATGAAATGAGTTACTGGATCATAACTTAATGTAAGCTAACACAAGGGAAAAAACATCTGTTTTAAATATTTAGATATTTCATGGAGCACTATGATTAATGATACTATACTGATCATTCAAACCCCATTTCCCAACCAGAGCCGAATACTTTATAGAGGAAGCATAACCACTGAAATATAAAGATTTTTCAATAAAATTGTATTTATTTGATTAAATTTACATTTTCATAAATTCAATCCTACTTGTCTTCCGCTCACTCTGTTTCGGTTCCGTCTGGATTTGTTTCCATTCGTTCCATTATAGCTGACAATTCTTCATCCACCACATCTCATCTTCCTCTCTTCGATAGTCAATTAGATTACTCTCGCAGGTTCTTTTAAGGACTACTGACTGTATATATCCTAGCAGTCTATTTTTAACCTCCAATTTCTTCATGTATTTCTTGAAATGATGGGTAATCAATTCGTCCCAGGTCATCCCAACAGCAATTATTTCGACAGAGTATCCCTGGTACATACATCAATTCAACTCGTTGGCTAGAAGCTCATATTTACTCCATTTCGTTGTTTCCGTATTAAATATCTTTATTTGTAATACCAACTTCAATCAATGTAATTTGTTTCGTTCTCAAGTTGTGTAGCATTAAATCGGGTTTATTATGTTCTANTCAATTCGTCCCAGGTCATCCCAACAGCAATTATTTCGACAGAGTATCCCTGGTACATACATCAATTCAACTCGTTGGCTAGAAGCTCATATTTACTCCATTTCGTTGTTTCCGTATTAAATATCTTTATTTGTAATACCAACTTCAATCAATGTAATTTGTTTCGTTCTCAAGTTGTGTAGCATTAAATCGGGTTTATTATGTTCTATACATAATTCGGTTAGAATTGGTATGTCCGATTTTATCTAAACTCGCTCGTTGGATAACACTTTCTGGATAGAATTATATAAATGACTATTAAAAACATTAAATTGTTAAAGTTATTTTCTAAGCAATATTAATCATCATTTTAATATGTAGCTAATACATTCTAAATTAAAATCTTTTTTTTTTTAAATTAAAGAAATACATGTTAGTTTAGTTCGATCTTTCATCTATGAATTTTTTTTATGTCTGGGAATGCGCTGAAGTAGGACAGATTTTAACAGGGCCTTAAGAAAATCACGGGATTTTTATCAGCTATAACTTCCCATTCATATGGTAGAGGAGAAGGACTGGTCATGTCGATGAGACTGTGCGATTAAGAGTGCTCTCAATACATCAGTTGAGTAAAAAGTAGATACCTTTCTATGTTTCTTAATAGAATAAATTAGGGAGGTAAGCAGAACCAGAAAAGTGTATAACAGTGTTGCTAGAAGGGGTTTGAAATTATTATTAAAGCTCTCCTCGATATATAGTACATTACACCCGTCCGAATTTGATTGTAAAAATAAGTACATATTTTAAAATTTACTCTGACATGTAATATGTATAATGTTATACGAATATGTGTTAGCCGAGGGTCAGCTTCCTTTTCGTTGAAAATGTCTAAAAATGTATCAGTATCATATAAACTTATTGCTGAGCTAAGCTTTGATATCGTTAATTTTTTATCGGAACCACCTAGATAAGATTAAAAACCTGTCATTGAAAGCAAAGTGAAAAACTAGCTCGAAAATGGGAAAACCATATTATTGTTTTCTTGTGTTATCTCTTACTGTTTTCCAAAAGTGTTATACCAATATATTCCCTGAACATCAGACAAATTCACCAATCGATATAGGTATGCATCTGAGATGGAAAATAGATAGATAACTAAATATTCATTTAACTGTTTCAGATATCATTCTGAAGTTAACAATCAATGAGGAAACGATAAAAAATACTAGTCCGGTTGTATTTGAGGAGAACTTTAACCTAACCAATACAAAAATAAGCATTGACATTGAAAACACCTTAAATAATATCGGAAACCAATTTTTGTACTATTTGCAAATTCATTCGTTTTTCTATAAAATAACTTTGAAGAATGAAAATAATTTGGAAAACAGAACTGGTACAAATATTGGCTTCGTATTTGATTTTCAAGAAAGCACCAATTTTATTATTGACTCTAATGATAACACCCCAATTGAAGTTTTGGTGGTATTTCTTATTTACAGGTAACCATTTCCATAAGGGTTTATTGAAATTTATTTATGATAATGATTTACTCTGTTATCTAGGAAATCAGAGACATTATTTCTATTATACTGTACCAACTGGAATCCCAATTTGAATGTCAGTGTCTCGAACAATGTAATTTCGGTCACACACGAGCCCCTAAACTGTGGTCATGAGACATCTTCAATTAGCTACGAATATCGTTATTTATATATTACCAAAGGTGACTCTTCCAGCGAATCCTATTTCAATGCAATAAGACAACTTTTGAGCGGAGAATTGGCCTTGGACGATAATAACAAAATTCATACTAAGGAAAATCCCAACAATCCCTTGTTGAGGACCTACAATCGGTATGCCGGAACGGGTTTGTTTTTCACCACAGTCATTAAAATTTGGCAATCTAAACCCATTGCTTTTGTTGTCGGACACTCTTATGGATGCCTAGAGGACAATGTTGTTCCAGATTGTGATATATTAGGTAGGATGTTATTATCTTTAAAATTAATTTTTATTTATTTTTATGTTTTAACTTTTTTCAGATAATACTATTCCAATAGTTTTTTCATGTTTGTTGATTTTGTTTGGAGTATCTTCGTTAGTTTTTGGACGTCGTATAGAAGTTAGACTGGTGATTAATACCATTATAATTGGACAATTTATTGGTTATGCTTTGACAGCCCCCATAGGACTAAATTGTAAGTAAAATTGTATCTCCTATTAAATACTACTAATTAATTGTTTCAACTTTCAGATGTATACACTATAGTCTGTGGATTATTTATAACTCTTACTCTTATTGTCTTTAGTTTTAATTTAAAAAAAGATGGGCGTATTATATTTTGTGATTTATGTGCCGGAGCCATTTTGGGGTACATATTCATCTCGTTCATCATTTTTCATTTAGCCGATAATGATTTCTTTTCCTCGTCTGCGGCCTATCACTTAACCATNACTCTTATAGTCTTTAGTTTCAATTTAAAAAAAGAAGGTCGTATAGTATTATGCGATTTATGTGCCGGATCCATATTGGGTTACATATTCATCTCGATCATTATATTTTATTTCGCCGATAATGATTTCTTTTTCTCACCTACAGCCTATCACTTAACCATTTTCTTGAGCGTTGTTATCACGGCTATATTTTATTGGGCGACTTCAGGTGGTCTAGGTGGAGACAATAATTTAAGAATAATCTCCGTTAGTCTAATCATTGTTGGCCTTGTCTTTTGTATTTTTGGCAATTTAAGATATGCCTTTGTTTTTCATTGGCGAAGAATCGCCGAACATGATTTCAAATACGCTCTCTGTTTTCCACATATATTGATAAAAGGTACGTTTAATTTTGTATTTATTAAAGACACTGATAATTAATTAATAATATTCTTCCAGACTGGTTGCCCCTTACGTTGTGCATAGTCCTTATTTTGTTTACTGCTTTCGGATATATCTATCAATGTTGGGAAGTTCTATATAGTCTCTCCATATCAACATTTAGACGGCTAAGACCTAGTCGATATGACGATTATGAGTCTATTTAAGACTAATTAATACAAAATTTGAATGAATTTATTTATAAATAGTATTACAAAAATATTAAGTTGTTCTCATAAGATATCTATAATCATAATCATCATTTTTGTGTGTAATCCATTCTAGATATAGATCTTTAATCAAAACAGATTGTAAAAGAATTTCTAGCTAATTTAGTACGATCTTATAGTAAGATCAGCTCAATAATTGTATTGATTTTTTGTTTAAATGTTGTTCAATTTGTATTGAATGAATTTATTAAGTTTAATTTCAATCATAATAAAAGTGTAATTTTGATAAAGGAAATAATGTTTTAACTTTCTTAAACTGTTGGCGATCTGAATTGTTCTTTTAAAGCAGGATAGCTTTCGTGCTCTCGTTTTGTACTTAATTCTCTTAAACACAACACAGTAAATGGAGATCATAACCGCACTTGTTTTTCTTTTATATCTCTGGAACTTCAAATTTATACACAATACATATATCTCTTAACCAATTACAACTTTATGTCACAGCATGACATAATATACCCATCTAAGAATGGGTATAACTTTAATTAAACATATGAGGTAATATAATTCAAAGCAAGCTTACACGTTACAAAGATACGGATNGAACTTCAAATTTATACACAATACATATATCTCTTAACCAATTACAACTTTATGTCACAGCATGACATAATATACCCATCTAAGAATGGGTATAACTTTAATTAAACATATGAGGTAATATAATTCAAAGCAAGCTTACACGTTACAAAGATACGGATTACCTACCAGTATTCCTGACCACTTCCCTGAATTAATCTATCTACACATTTAGTATTGTAATCTGAAGAAACAACATTGAAATTTGGAGGATGATCCTTATAGAATTTTAGTTTTGCAATCTGAATTTATGACATTGCTATTTGGATACTGGTCGGAGCGATACTTCACTTTTAAAATCTGCTCCTCCGATCCGTATTACTCCTTCGTTTCTTGAAATACAAAATGTACGTCAAAATGTTTATATTGAGATTAAAAATACTAAATATTAATTCTGAGTTAAATCATATACCCAAAATGAGGTGACAAATCCAAAAGAGATATATTATTATGTAATTGGACCAAACAACCCATGACTGAGT